>CM060105.1:35525416-35712916 GCA_030522415.1 Channallabes apus | reverse complement strand
ATATATGCATGTATTTGTGTGTGTGCGTTGTTTTTGTTATTCCCTCATAACATCTAATGCAAACACCGGAATCATGGCCAAGATTTAATAGCTGGCGCTGACACATTTATCAAACAGATGGTGTTTTTTTATTTTTTTTTATACATGCTTTTACACACACGTGCCTTCATATTTCTACCACATTTTGTGTGTAATTTGACCACCCGACTCCTTCCTCTCGCTCTCCTGCAGATTCCGGTGAGCCGAAGCCCCCTGTGTATCAGCACGTGCCCGTGTGGGGCTGCCCGGACGCTGGCGAGTCGTACCTGGCCTTGGCGCTGGAAGTAGCTCTGATGGGTATGGGGCAGCAGAGGTTAATGCCCGAGGGCTTGTACGCCCAGGACAAGGTGTGTCGCAACGAGGAGCAGATCGTCTCCAAACTGCAGGAGCTGGAGCTGGACGAGCTGCTGGTGCACACGCTCCGCAAGCAGGCCATGCTTCTGCTTGAAGGTACGAGTTGAACCCCGCCCACGGCTCGCGCAATATTAAACTACTCAAGGAGATGATGTTGAGTGCTGACGGCGTTTCTTCCGTAGGTGGTCCTTTCAGCGGCCTGGGGGAGGTGATCCACAGAGAGAGCGTGCCCATGCACACGTTCGCCAAGTACCTGTTCACAGCACTCCTTCCACACGACACAGACCTGGCCTACAAGATCGGACTCAGGGCCATGAGGTGAGAACCAAGTCACAGAGCTACTGAGTCGCCTAGCCATCCTCTGACAGCACCTTATTATTAAATGTAGATCATGCAGTGGTGCCTCGGCCTCTATTTCAGCCTAAAAACAGAAATTTAGCAAAAAGTTGTCTCGGCTTACGAAGCATTTTCATCATATGAGCGATCAAACCGAACATCGGAAAGTTGCGCATACGTCCAGGGGCCGTTCAAAACTTGTTTACATCAGAAAGCCAAGTGAAGTGAGTTTAGCATCATTTTGTGCAAGATTTAGTGATGATGTAGCACCACAAGCAAGAACAATAGAGAGCAGCTTTCAGTTTGGGTTTTAAAGCAGCCGGTGCCGAGAGAAATCATAAATTAAGATTACATGGGGTTTAATGTCTATTTATTTCATATGAATTTAATTTTCATGTTTTTTTCTAAATGTTTTGCTTGTTTTTATATGCAGAAATATAATTATAGTGTTGGAAATCGATAATATTGGTAATATTTTTGTGTGGCTGGAACAGATTATCTGCATTTACATTATTTCCTATGGGACAACTTGTTTCACAATACGAAATTTCGTCTTCAAAACTCTCCTGTTCCTTAAAATAAAAAGATTTGATTTGTATATTCATGGGTAAGCTGTACATTTGTATATTCTGGGAGGCTGATTAAATTATATGAGAAGCTCATTCTTGAAGGCATAACAGTAACAGATCGCCCTTTGATACAGCAACAAAAATAAATAAATAATTTATCTTGCGTGGTCATGTGACCTTCCAGACGGTCCTGTGTGTCTCTCATGTGTATACATGTAAGTGCACCTGTGTGTTTCCATGGAGGAAACACACAGACATTATTTATGTGCCGTCACTAATCCAGACACAGGTCCTTCCGGTTCTCGCTGATCGATCGATAATGTTGCTCCCACTGCACTCTCAGACCCGAGCAGTAGAGCACAGAGCTGCAGCTTCACCCGCTAAGGCCGAACTAATTAAAGCCAGAGCTTCGCTGCTTCCTGGAAGTCCACAGAGATGCAGTGTAGTGAATTTAAATGATGCATTCTGGGAAATATATACGTTAACACACGCCTGGTATTGTATCACAGAATGTAAGGAACCGATCATGTGCCAGTATGCAAATGTAGGTCATTCTGTTCATTACATGTTTGATGGTATGGTGTTTTGGTTCCTTATTAATAGTGTCATATTGTGTATAACGTGTATAAATAAGATGAACAGTTTACCCTGGGCGTTAATCCATTATGATGTGTGTGTGTGTGTGTGTGTGTGTGTGTGTGTGTGTGTGTGTGTGTGTGTGTGTGTGTGTGTGTGTGTGTGTGTTTTAGGTTGCCGGTTCTGGAGTCCACAGCTCCATCAGGTGATGTTGGTCACCCACACCACGGCATCTCCATTGTGCCGAGCAGATACCCACGCTGGTTCACCCTCGGGCACCTGGAGTCCCAGCAGTGTGAGCTGGCGTCAACCATGCTCACTGCAGCCAAGGGTGAGTAACACACACATACACACACTAACACACGCACACACACTTCCTACTCTCTTCTACATCAAAGATTTATTCTACACACTTTCCCTCTCTTAATGAACTGAAATCCAGTGTGATGCCTTACAGACAGACAGCTGGAGCTTCGCTTCGTCCTAACCAACGTTGTGTTTTGTGTTTTGAGCAGGAGACATGCTGAGACTGCGCACCGTCCTCGAGGCCATCCAGAAAAACATCCACTCCTCATCCCTCATCTTTAAACTGGCTCAAGACGCATTCAAGATTGCCACGCCCGCAGACAGCCCGCCTGACATCACCCTGCTCAACGTGGCGCTGGAGCTCGGCCTTCAGGTGTGTTTTTTTCCGTGCAGTTTGTCTTGTTTCGTGTCTGTCTGTCTATGTGGCGTCTGATTCATCCCTGCATGTTGTCTCTCTCTCTCTCTCTCTCTCTCTAGGTGATGAGGATGACTCTGTCCACTCTGAACTGGAGACGTAGAGAGATGGTGCGCTGGCTCGTCACCTGCGCTACAGAAGTCGGTCCGTATCAGACTCCGTCTGTATCCTGTCTTACTGTAAAATCAAAGAGTCTATATCCTGGTTCTGACTTTCGTTTTTTCCCCCCTTTTTTCTCCAGGGCTGCGGGCGCTGGTGAGCATCCTGCAGAGTTGGTACACACTGTTCACACCCACCGAGGCCACGAGTATCGTCGCCGCAGCAGTCATGTCACACGGCACGGCGCTGCGTCTCAGCCTGGACTACGGGCAACGTGAAGAACTGGCGAGCTGCGCCCGGACGCTCGCACTGCAGTGCGCCATGAAGGACCCGGCCAACTGCGCGTTGTCCGCGCTGACGCTCTGCGAGAAGGAGCACGTGGCCTTCGAGACGGCCTACCAGATCGCGGTGGACGCAGCGGCGACGGCTATGACGCATGCGCAGCTGTTTACCATCGCGCGCTACATGGAGCACCGCGGCTACCCACTGCGTGCCTTCAAGCTGGCTTCGTTGGCCATGGCTCATGTGAGCCTGGCGTACAACCAGGACACGCATCCAGCCATCAACGACGTCTTGTGGGCGTGCGCTCTCAGCCACTCGCTGGGCAAGAACGAGCTCGGTGCCATGGTGCCATTAGTGGTAAAGGGCGTGCGCTGCGCCACCGTGCTCTCAGACATCCTGCGCCGCTGCACGGTCACGGCGCCCGGACTGGCCGGTATCCCCGGCCGCCGCAGCTCAGGCAAGCTAATGAGCACGGACAAGGCGCCGCTGCGCCAACTGCTGGACGCTGCCATCGGTGCCTACATCAGCACCACACACTCGCGCCTCACGCACATCAGCCCGCGGCACTACGGCGAGTTCATCGAGTTCCTGGGCAAAGCCCGTGACACCTTCCTGATGGCGCACGATGGCCACGTGCAGTTCGCCCAGTTCATCGATAACCTCAAGCAAATCTACAAGGGCAAAAAGAAGCTCATGATGCTCGTGCGCGAGCGATTCGGCTGAGGAGACACTCGAAGGACTCCCCTCTGCTCACTCCTTCTTTATTTAAGGCATTATTTTTCTTCCTGTATATTCTGACTATCCTTAATTTTAATTCTTGTTTTTAAGTTTGAAACAGTTTGCGTTGAAGTGAACATCCAACGTTCACGGATTTATTCGAACCTGTGGAGGCCAGAACAACCTTTTGATTTCGGCTTACGCTCGCTTTAGTTCAAAACCGATGCCGAAGTGGCACATAAAGAGAAACCAAATGATAGGCGGAGTATTTTGAGCCTTTACCGTCATGGTGATTGGTGGTTCTTCTTATTATTATTTTTATTATAATTTTTTTTTCCCGGTAAAGAGCTCAAACGCTCAAACGCAGTCATTCCGAATAAACCACTCGCACACAGTGTTACAGTCATACCTCGATCGTATTTTAAGGAACAGCTTTAAACCGGACGAGGGCTAGCATTCGTAACTAGCGCTCGTTCCTGCTCAGAGAGGAGGTTCAGAGCAAAAGAGCTAGCTGAAATCTCGAGGTGTTCCTCATCCTAATCCAGTTCTAGGTATCCCAGGAATCAGCCGAGCCGTGAGTGCCACCCTCCTCTCCTCTCTGTCTGCTCCTCTCGGTTTGTCTTCGCCCACCCCCCCCCCCTTATTTTTTTCTCCCTCGTGTTGGGAAGAAAGAGATTTAAGGGAATGTCCCGAACGTAAGAGCCACGCCTCCACACCTGAGAAGAGCAAAGGGTTTCCTTCTCCGCCTGAATCCAAACAAATAAATGGCTTCACTTTCGTGGAGGAAGTAACGCAGACAGAGATTCTTGCACCGTCACAGCTTAGCATTACCGCGCACGCAAGGCTTCTTCGTCGAGTCCGGCGACCACTTGAAAGTTCGGAAGAGATCATCGGCACGTGGATCTGTCGGCCGCGTCGCGCTTAGAGATGATCAGAAATGAATCAGAAGCAAAAATAATTGTAGTAACCTTAGACGTGTCATTATACAAGCACTTGATTTACTCCCCGCCCCTTTCACCATGTCTAGCCAAGCATTAATCAAAATTCGGTTGTGTGTATAGATAAAAATAAAATAAAAAATGCCAGAGGACCAAAAAAAAAATTATATAACACATAAGCACCTCCGTCTCCCCCTACAAGTGCCCGCTCGCCTCCCAACACTTAGAATGCACTCGGCGGCTACAAACGGAAGGAAACCTGGAGAGAAAGGACAAGATGCTCAACTCAGTTCTCAGGGAATCACTTTAAGAAACGAAAAAAAAAAAAAAGAATAGTAGCATAAGCATTTAAGATATTGTAAATATGAAAGTGTCAATTCAAAAAATTGTAAAGTTATAATTATTTATGATAACTGTAAGGTTTCTTTTTTTTTGTTTGTTTTTTGTCGTTTTCTTTTCGGATACTTGAATTTGTCACGGGCTGGGAATGTGACGGCAGAAAGACTTAAAAAAAAAAAAAACATTTCTCAGGTGCTCCTGTGAACAGTTCCTTGTTTTTATTTTTCCTTCTTATTTCTGGTTCCTTTTTTTTGTACACTTCTTTTATTTTGCAAGAGAAGCATGGCGTGTGAAAATAATAAATAAATAAACTGAAGGGAAGAAAGAAAGGAAAGGAAGAACAGCCGTTGAACTGACTATGCAGAACCACTTCCTGATTTTATCTTTTTTCTTTAACCCTTTTTTGGGAACGGACAGTTTTGGGACTTTTGCCTTTCGAGTGACTTGCATACGTCTTCTGTTTTTAAGAAATGTTTTTTTTTCTTCAACTTTTGAAGCCTTATCATCTTCTCAAAGTGATTTAGGGAGTCTGATCGTAGAAGGATGCGGCGAGGTGTGTATAAACCGGGTCTGTGCCGAGTTCTGCTTAAATCGTCTTAACAATTAACCGAACCATTTTGGATTACGGCTTGAGGATTATTATTTTTTATTTTTTCTAAATGTTCATGGAAGGAAATTAAGAGAATGCATTCTTTTAATAAAAAAAAAAAGCATATGCATACAGTGTAAAAGCGAGCATGTTATTTTGCAGATAAACAGCGCAGTCGAAACCTGTGGAATTATGGCAGGAATTTAAAGAAAAGCTCGGGTTTTATTTGCTTTTTTTTAAGGAGACATCAGGTTCATTCACTTTATTTCATTTTATTTCCACGTTCCGTTCTGTAACGTCCTTCATACGATTAGTAAGAAAAAGCAAGAAACCTTCCACAAACCAACCTTTCTTCCTCAAGTGGTCTCACATGACCTCGACCAGATTGAGCCGTAATCGCCGGAAGAGATGCACGCAGATGTTCTGCAGCTTTAGGGATTAAACCTGCCTCACGTGACGAATGCAGAACGCTCCTAGCTGCCTGCTTATACGAACTCCATGCATCCAAGCATCCTTAGTAGCTCGCCTAGCTGATCCAGCGGCATGGCAACAACAACAAAAAAATCAGAATTCCTGTGGCTTTTTTTTCCCTCTCTTTCTCTTTCCCATTACTCCTTTAAGTGTCTATATGTGTTGACTGTACCAGTGTTCTGATCTGTCCCTAGAGTTTAGAAGGAAAAAAAAAGATTAATAATAATAATAATAATCGCTGGTAGAGATTGTTCACTAGTTCATCTACTGTTTGAGTTCTGTTTTTATTTTTTTTATTTTCTCTCCTTTCTTTTTTTAATTTAAGGGAAAAAGTGTTTGTCACCTCTCCGTGCTACTGAATTATGAAAAAGGTATCCAGTATTTGTTGCCACAAAAGTATAGTTCGACAACGTTTTGTTTTTTTTGTTTTTTCCTTTGTGCAACCTCTTGAGCTAATGTCTATAAACAAAAATTTATTACTATTTATGTAATGCTACTACCATTTTATATGATTTGTGTTGAATTTCAGTGCTTTTTCTATGAATAAAGTGTGAAACACGGCATCGTCTGTTCTTCGAGCGAGTCGGCTCGATACGTTCTTGAATCTGATGGTCTGATCTCGGAGTAAGGTCTCAGAGTTTATATTAATTCACGTTTTCTAATGAGCTATCGTTTTTTTACTAATGGCTCATTCATGTGGTTTTCAATTGAGGATATACTACATAACTTTCCAATAGATGATGTAATGCTTTCTGCAAGGTCATATATACTTACTTGCCTCTTATGGAAGGAGTCTCCATTCTCCTCTCTGTAACTGGATAATTTCTCTGAAAGTACCCCCCCCCCCCCATTTCTCCCTAATTTAGTCGTGGCCAATTCCTCCCCGTCACTAGGGGGCTCCCACATGAAGGCTACTACTACCACTCAGTTGGGAGGGCCGAAGACTATCGTGTTTTCTTCTAACCGCATGACGCCAGTCGACCGCATCTTTTCGAATTGTTCACTCACGCACCGTTAGGGGCGGAGTGACGCACTCGGAGGGCAGCGCTATCCGCTCCCTCCGCATGCGCGAGCTCACAGATGCCCCTGATTGGCGGTAGAGCCATGATTAATGTGGGAGCACTAATTACCTCTCATCCCTCCCCTCTGAGAGAGATTGGCCAAAAAGAAATGACACATTATCGTACAGTGTGCTGTACTTTTACATGTTTAAAAATACATTTAATATCACATCATGTCTTAATTGCAACTTTAAAGTATGTAAAAGTACAGCATGTTGTACGACAATCTGTCTTTTTTTTTTTTTTTTTTAGGGTGGGGGAGAGATGGGGGTTCCAATTTTATCCCCAAAGAAATGGACTAAATGCGGTCGTTGGATATTGTTGCTGTTGTATAAAAGGAATAAATCACTTCATGGTGCCGGTGTTATAGGAAAATAATCATCTTCATGATAACCGTAACTCCGCTTTATGTCAGATGATTATAGAGTGCATAATGAAAAATGTGCATATTGTGAGAAAGTACATTTTCTTTTTTAATTTAAAAAGTGAAACTAAATCTAGATTCATTACATCTAACATGAAATATTTCATTTTTTTTCTGATTACGATTTACAGTTTTCTGGAAAAAAAAATCCAGTATCTCAAAATATTAGAATATTTAGGTTCAAGTTTAAGAAAATTTTTATTCATACAGTTAAATTCACAGTTTTATTTAAGTGCATTTGTATTCATACAGTTTAAATACCATATAGCTATCAGTATAGTTCAGTACACACAGACACAACCATGGGTAAGACGTCTGACTTGACAGTTATCCAGAAGATCATCATCAACAGCCTCAGCACAGAAGGTGCTGTATCAAAGCATGTTTATGGAAATCTTTGCAAATCTTGCAATATTCTGAGATTTTTTATTTTCATAAGCTGTAAGCCATAATCATCAAAATGAAAAAAAATAACAGCTTGAAATAGTTTAACAGCTAAAATATGTAAATGCTTTAAATGTTTTGAATTTAGACGAAGAGATAAACTTATAAAAGAAACGTAACTATTCAAATTTTTTGGGATGCACTGTACTACCTCATCATTAATTATTTTCCTATTTTTCATACTCATACTTTTTACACTGTTGTTGTTGGTCTTTCGGCTGCTCCCGACAAGGGGTCGCCACAGCGGAATATCCAGTCCGCACTACAACTTGGCACAGGTTTTACGCCGGATGCCCTTCCTGACGCAACCCTCCTATTTTATCCGGGCTTGGAGTACATCTATGAGCATCCTGTTTTTCGGATTCACTTTTGAGTTACACTTTTATATATATATATAATTATTCTCTTAAAGTGTAATTATTTCAGTATTGATCTGTGTAGCCGTATTGCTAACTTTACACAGTCCAAACAAAATTTGAGAATACCTGATATAGATTCTTGTGCGTCATCCAGGAATTTTTTTTTCCAGGTGAGATATTCTGATGGCATCTGTAATGTAAAACACATTGTTTCAAAAAAGTTTATTCAATTAAATAAGATTAACCACTTCACAAGTTCCCATTTTGTAAAAGAACCAAGGTCAGAGTTTGTCAGGACGTCTTGGGGTCATAATGGCGGTGCTATTTGAAGTTAGGTTTAGCAGTCAATGCCTAAGTCTAATTAGATTGTTAATAATTAACACGGTACATTTTTGCACCGATTTACCAACACGTAAGGAAATTAATATCTGAATTAAAACCCTCCTCTTATCTCCATGATTCAATGCCTCCCCGTCTTATAAAGGAAGCTTTTAATTGTATCGGTCCTTCCATTTTACAGATAATTAACAATTCGCTCATGTCTGGTCAAGTACCCACAGTTTTTATCATTTGAGGATATTGGGTAAGGTGAGGGGCTGTTTTTCTTTCAATGACTTTGAGGTGTTGATTCATGCTTTTATTTCTTTGCGCTTAGATTATGGAAACGCGCTATATTATGGGGTCAGTCACTCGGCGCTAGCCCGTCTGCAGTTGGTTCAAAATGCTGCAGCACGACTTTTGACTAAATCAAAGAAGTCTTGTCATATTACTCCGATTTTAGTTTCGTTACATTGGTTGCCGATGGTGTAGTGGTTAGCACTGTCGCCTTGCACCGCCAGGGTCCGGGTTCGATTCCCCGGCCAGGCTCGATTCCCGTCTCCGTGTGCATGGAGTTTGCATGTTCTCCCCGTGCTTGGTGGGTTTCCTCCGGGTACTCCGGTTTCCTCCCACAATCCAAAGACATGTAGGTTAGGTTAATTGACATTCCAAATTGCCCATAGTGTGTGAATGAGTGTGTGTATGTGAGTATGTGTGTGTGCGCCCTGTGATGGATTGGCACCCTGTCCAGGGTGTACCCCGCCTTGTGCCCTATGTTTCCTGGGATAGGCTCCAGGCCCCCGCGACCCTGTATATAAGGATAAAGCGGTACAGGAAATGAATGGTTGCCGGTGGAATATAGAGTTATATTTAAAATCCTTTTTTTAGTTTTTAAAGCGATCAAGGGAGTAGCAACTCAATATATGAATGATTTAATTCACCCATACTGTCCACAGAGAGCACTTAGATCATCTGATCAACTTCTGCTTACAATTCCGAAAAGTCGATTAAGAAGGAGAGGCGACCGTTCTTTGGAACAAGCTCCCTTTCCATGTCCGTCCAGCTCACAGTGTTGAAATTTTTTAATCGAACTTAAAAACTTATCTGTTTACCGAAGCTTTTAAACATGTGTTATAGTGGTTTTGTATTGGTAATTTGATGGTTCTGGTGTTTTTTGAATGATTTAAAAAAATGTTTTTGCTTTGTTATGTAAAGCACTTTAGTCAACTATCGGTTGTTTTAAATGTGCTATATAAATAAATTAACTTAACGTCTGAGGGAAATATCGACATTCAGGACGGTTTTCACATATGGTATGATTCTTGCTTTACATTACTTGTATAAAAAAAAACATGCTAGTTATTTGCTAAATCATTCGTCATTTAATGTCATTAGCATTTAGTGTTGCTTAACAACAGTATGATTGTGGCTCGAACTTCCCCACAGCAAAGAAACTCCAAGATGAGATCTCATGTTAATCTCTTCTTTGCTCTTAGACAGAAAGTCTTTGAGACTGGAATGAGATTTAGACGTTTTCTGCATCTTTTCAAAGGGGTCTCAAATGTCGCTCATTAACGTTAAATCTCAGAGATAGTTCATATTTGTCTTGTGTGCAACTCACATATGCAGAAATGAGCCGTCTTTGAGACTTGAATGAGATTTTAGCCGTTTTCTGCATCTTCTCAAATGTGTCTCAAATATGGCTTGTTACCTCTAAATCTCAGAGATAGTTCATATTTGTCTTGTGTGCGACTCACATACCCCAAAGCAGTGTTTCCCAAACATAAAGTATACAGTACTTGTAAACTGTGCATTTGGGTTTTCTGATATGATCCTTTTTTTATTGCTTAGTCATGTGTGGATAGTCATGTGTGAGTTTTTTGAAGAATATATAGTATTCTACCTATATTGCATAATCCTGACTCATACTGTATACAGTACAATTATTACAACATAATGCAAAGAATTGCTAAAAATGCTTTTGGTTTAAGGGCTAGGGTTCTCTGACAAACAGTGCCATCTCCACTAAAGAGTGTTTAGTACTTTTTTATATACTTCATATTACTCTTCACACACGGGTAGATGGAGGGGAGGGTTAGTAGATTGGATGTCTGAAATGTACATATGTAGGTTAGTAACAACTAAAGTCAGTTACGAAATTGCTTTGTAATAGATAAATGTTTTATTTCGAAATCTAGCTTGTTTACTTGTTTAAGAATCCAACCAGCAGTTATATAATTATACAGTACACCCAGGTGTCCCTAGTTAATCAACATGGCTAACCTTTTACAAATGTGTACACCTTAATGAATGAATTAAAATTAAACTGGCAAATGGCAAACTTACGGCGGACGGTGAAGCTGGGTTTTTCTTTTTCGCGCCAAATTTAAAATTAATTATTATTCAAAACGAGTCAAAATATAATTTAAAACCACAGAATCTGTGGTTAAAAAATAAATAAGAAACGGTGGTATACTTAGCTGAAAATTAAACATCTTACGTTTGCTCTTAAATTGCAAAAGGAATTCAAATGCTAGCTGTGGGTGGTTTAGCCTGTGGATTAGCATTTCTCCGTAACTAACACTTGAGAGGTTCAAAGATTTTTTTTTTTTTTATGGTAAAAATCAGTCAGCTGGTTACAGTATTATTATTATTATTAGGCTGGTCCTAAGTTAACTAGTGTGGTTTGACATACTGTATTAAGTTACTTTTTACCTTTTTTTTTCCCATAGTAAGTTAATATTACTGCATGATCAGTAATGATAGAGTTTTAAATGTTTAATAGTAGTCACTAGAACATGTAACTTTAGAGACATCAGTTAATTATATTCTATAAGTAAACACCAATACTCTATGTTTATTTGTGGAAAGGTTTTCTTGGTAATTTCATACACTTTACTTTAACTGTGTTCTTTTCAGAAGTATGCCACCTTAGGAGACCAAGAATCTCAACAAAAAAAAAAATGCAGGAGAATGTTCCGGAGTCTCCATCAGCACCACATCATCAGTCAGGTAAGCAGCAGCCCATGAGCAATCTCATGCCCACATCTCAACCTTCAGAAAGTTGGGAATGGAGTAGCTGAATGGTGTTTAGGTAAATCTCAAATGTTTTAATGTCATACATTAATTTATAAAAAGCCCCATATCCATATAATAACTTTTAATTTAAATCACATAAATGCATTGTGCACATTCTATTCTGAATCACAACATGAAGAAAAATGTGCTAAATTTATTATTAGTTTAATGTAAGTGAAGAAAAACAAATATTAGTCTGTTCAAAAAAACAGCAGTGTCATCACTCATCTTTACAAAGTGATGAATTTACCATTTTAACAAAAATGCTTGAAGTTTAATCTTTCTTGTGCATCTCTGAACTAATATTTAGGTGTATAATCATGGTTTCTGAGAACTGCTTCTCATCTGTGACATTTGTACTACACGCCACAATTCCTCTGCATTTCTTGGTTTTGCCTCAGAAACAGCATTTTTATTGTCAGGCCACAAGTTTTCTATTGGATTAGGGTCTGGGGACGTTTGTTGTTTGGGGTCGTTGTCTTGTTGAAACACCCATTTCAAGGGCATTTCCTCTTTGGCATAAAGCAACATGACCTCTTGAAGTATTCTGATGTACTCAAATTGGTCCATGATCCCTGAAATGTGATAAATAGGCCCGACACCATAGTACGAGAAGCTTCCCCATATCATGATGCTTGTGCCTCCATGCTTCACTGTCTTTACAGTGTGTACTGTGGCTTGAATTCAATGTTTGGGGGTCACCTGACAAACTGTCTGCAGCCCCTAGACCCAAAAAGAATAATCTTGTTTTCATCAGTCCACAAAATACTGCACCATTTCTCTTTAGGCCAGTCAATGTGTTCTTTGGCAAACTGTAAGCTCTTCAGCACATCTTTTTTTCAACAATGGGACTTTGCGGGGGCTTCTTGCTGATAGCTTGACTTCACATAGCCGTCTTCTAATAGTAACAGTAGTAACAGGTAACTTTAGATGTTCTTTGAGTCAATTTTGTTATTCTTCGATACATTCGAATGGTAGTTTTCAATTTTCTTCCACGTCTTGCTGGTTTTGGTCTCCATTTTAAAGCTTAAAAATTATTTGGTATAATTTTAGCAGAGCAGCCCATCATTTTCTGCACTTCTTTGTATGTTTTCCCATCTCCAATCAACTTTTGAATCAAAGTACGCTGATTTTCAGAGAAAAATGCACAGGACAACCTTTTCTGCATTTATCCTTAAATAAGGGGAACCTCTTGGAAACCTGTTTTTCACAGAATAATTTACCTCTCTAATTGAACTCCACACTGCTCCACACATTTGTTTTTCTTCACTTACATTAAATTAATAATACATTTAGCACATTTTTCTTCATGTTGTGATTCAGAATAGAACGTGCAGGGGATCCAATGCATTTATGTGATTTAAATTAAAAGTTATTATATGGATACGGAGCTTTATATTTAGAATATATATATATACAGTGGTGTGAAAAACTATTTGCCCCCTTCCTGATTTCTTATTCTTTTGCATGTTTGTCACACTTAAATGTTTCTGCTCATCAAAAACCGTTAACTATTAGTCAAAGATAACATAATTGAACACAAAATGCAGTTTTTAAATGAAGGTTTACGTTATTAAGGGATAAAAAAACTCCAAATCTACATCGCCCTGTGTGAAAAAGTGATTGCCCCCCTTGTTAAAAAATAACTTAATTGTGGTTTATCACACCTGAGTTAAATTTCTGTAGTCACCCCCAGGCCTGATTACTGTCACACCTGTTTCAATCAAGAAATCACTTAAATAGGAGCTACCTGACGCAGAGAAGTAGACCAAAAGCACCTCAAAAGCTAGACATCATGCCAAGATCCAAAGAAATTCAGGAACAAATGAGAACAAAAGTAATTGAGATCCATCAGTCTGGTAAAGGTTATAAAGCCATTTCTAAAGCTTTGGGACTCCAGCGAACCACAGTGAGAGCCATTATCCACAAATGGCAAAAACATGGAACAGTGGTGAACCTTCCCAGGAGTGGCCGGCCGACCAAAATTACCCCAAGAGCGCAGAGACAACTCATCCGAGAGGCCACAAAAGACCCCAGGACAACATCTAAAGAACTGCAGGCCTCACTTGCCTCAATTAAGGTCAGTGTTCACGACTCCACCATAAGAAAGAGACTGGGCAAAAACGGCCTGCATGGCAGATTTCCAAGGCGCAAACCACTTTTAAGCAAAAAGAACATTAAGGCTCGTCTCAATTTTGCTAAAAAACATCTCAATGATTGCCAAGACTTTTGGGAAAATACCTTGTGGACCGACGAGACAGAAGTTTAACTTTTTGGAACGTGCGTGTCCCGTTACATCTTGCATAAAAGTAACACAGCATTTCAGAAAATGAACATCATACCAACAGTAAAATATGGTGGTGGTAGTGTGATGGTCTGGGGTTGTTTTGCTGCTTCAGGACCTGAAAGGCTTGCTGTGATAGATGGAACCATGAATTCTACTGTCTACCAAAAAAATCCTGAAGGAGAATGTCCGGCCATCTGTTCGTCAACTCAAGCTGAAGCGGTCTTGGGTGCTCCAGCAGGACAATGACCCAAAACACACCAGCAAATCCACCTCTGAATGGCTGAAGAAAAACAAAATGAAGACTTTGGAGTGGCCTAGTCAAAGTCCTGACCTGAATCCTATTGAGATGTTGTGGCATGACCTTAAAAAGGCGGATCATGCTAGAAAACCCTCAAATAAAGCTGAATTACAACAATTCTGCAAAGATGAGTGGGCCAAAATTCCTCCAGAGCGCTGTAAAAGACTCGTTGCAAGTTATCGCAAACGCTTGATTGCAGTTATTGCTGCTATGGGTGGCCCAACCAGTTATTAGGTTCAGGGGGCAATTACTTTTTCACACAGGGCCATGTAGGTTTGGATTTTTTTTCTCCCTAAATAATAAAACCCCTGCAAAAAAAACTGCATTTTGTGTTTACTTGTGTTATCTTTGACTAATAGTTAAATGTGTTTGATGATCAGAAACATTTTGTATGACAAACTGACAAACATGCAAAAGAATAAGAAATCAGGAGGGGGGCAAATAATTTTTCACACCACTGTGTATACAATATATATTGTAGCGTTTTTCAACGCTAGCAGGGATCTTGGAGGACGAGTGAGCTTGGTGGCTACCCAATGTAATGACTGGGAGTATTTTATTAATACAGCACAAGCATAAACACACAGGTCAAACACACATACACATGCTTAAACTTGGCCGAACCCACTAACCTAAAACAAATGTCCCACCCAGGGTGAACATTAACAGAATGCTGGCCCAAACCGGCGATCGCCAGCCCCGCCCACGCCACACTTCCCCCACCCGAGCTGTGACCGTCCCCGGTCACCCCTAATTCTTCAGTCTCTGAGGCGTGCAGGCGGTCGGCGCTGGCGCTGTGAACGCCGGAGCCCTGCTGTAGAAGAAACGGGAACATTCGCCTGAGGCAGTCCGGCCTCCGCAACAGTTGCCGTCTCGCCGGCATGCGGCTGGTAGGGAGCAAGACGGTCTCGGTGAAGCACAATCATCCGCGCCCGCCCCGCCAGCCGCATCCGGTAGACGACATCCGAAAGCTGAGCGAGCACCGTACAGGGTCCCACCCAGTGGGACATAAGTTTGGGTGATAGCCCTCTCTTCCTTCTCGGGGAATAAACCCATACCTGCTCTCCCGGCTCAAAGTCTCGCCCCCGGCTGTGAGTGTCATAAACCCGGCGCTGCTTAACACCGGCGTCCACCAAGTGTTTGCGCGCTAACTCGTGAACCCGGAACAGTTTTTCCTTTAAAGAACAAAAATAATCCAACCCCGGTTCCGTGGGTAAATCCGATTGTGGAGGTGGTCTGAAAACAAGGTCTACTGGAGTGCGCAGCTCGCGGCCAAACATGAGAACAGCTGGCGTTAGCTGCGATGACTCCTGTACTGCTGTGCGATATGCCCAAAGAACGAGCGGCAAATGTTCGTCCCAATCACGTTGCCGATCGCTGGTAAGTAGGGCGAGTTGTGTGGTGAGCGTCCGATTAAAGCGCTCCACGAGGCCGTCACTTTGTGGATGAAGCGGCGTGGTGCGGGTCTTTTTCACCCCGAGGCGTTCGCACACCGCCGCAAACACCTCCGCCTCGAAGTTGCGCCCCTGATCGCTGTGCAACTGCTCTGGAGCGCCGAACCGGCTGAACACCTCATCCACTAGTACTCGGGCCGTGGTGGAGGCGCTCTGATCAGGCACAGTGAAAGCCTCCGGCCACTTGGTGAAGTAATCCACGACGACCAGCACATAACGGTTACCCCGGTCGGAAACGGGGAACGGTCCAAGAATGTCCACGCCCATACGCTCCATGGGTGCCCCAACCCGAAAGTCCTGCAGCGGGGCTCGCGAGCGCTGGGTAGGGCCCTTCTTCGCCGTGCAGGAGTCGCATCTGTGAACAAAGAGTTCACTATCAGTGTGACAGCCCGGCCAGTAGAAGCGAGCGCGCAACCGCCGCAGAGTTTTTGTCACACCGAAGTGTCCTTAACCCGTATGCCCATGAACCAACCCCAGCACACATGCCCGCAAAGTTTTTGGTACCAGAAGCTGGAAACATTCGCCAGCGCCGCACGGCCGCTCCCAGCGACGGTAGAGTAACCCTTGCCGCAATGCTAGGCGGGTAAACTGTGAGTGCAGAGCTTTTGCCTCTAACCCCAGGTGAGTGATTGCAGTATAATCTGGTCTCCGGCCCGCTTTAACCCAACCCAGAACTTGATGCAGAACCGGATCGCTCTCCTGCTCGGCCGCGAGCTGTTCACTGTCCAGCTGTGGCACAGGTGAGATGACTGTGGGAGGTGCCCTCGACTCGGCAGTGACTCGGCTGCACGCTGGAACGGTCGGCTGATCACCCCCGGGGGGTCCGGGGGACTGAACGGAAGGGAAGTTGTGCGTCAGTGGTTCCGGAGGTTGGCCTACGTCGCAACCGCGCTCTTCGACCCGCTCGCAGTACCGACACCGCGCTTCGCTGCATGGTCGGCGCGATAACGCGTCGGCGTTAGCGTGTAGCTTCCCGGCTCGGTGTTGAATGGTGAAGCTATAATCCTGTAGGCGCTCCAGCCAACGCGCTAACTGCCCCTCAGGTTCTTTAAAGCTAAGCAGCCAAACTAACGAAGCGTGATCGGTCCGCAGCAAGAAGGTTTGCCCGTATAAATATGGCCGGAAGTGTTTTAGCGCCGCGACGACAGCTAACAGCTCGCGCCGCGTGACGCAATAATTCCGCTCGGGCCCAGACAACGCGCGGCTGAAATATGCGACAACCCGCTCTTGGTCACCAGAACCCTGAGACAGTACGGCCCCCAGCCCTACATCGCTCGCGTCCGTGTCAAGGATGAACGCGCGCGATGCATCCGGATAACCGAGGACGGGACACGTGACCAAGGCTTCACGCAACTGGGCGAACGCGCGCGCATGTACAACCTCCCAGCGGAACGGCTGGTTCTTTTTGGTCAACCCGTGTAACGGACTTGTCTTTCACAAACCTGCGGTAGTACGAGGCTAACCCGAGGAAAGTGCGCAGCTGCGACGCATTTACCGGTTCTGGCCAATTCTGCACTGCAGCGATTTTAGTTGAGTCGGTAGCAATCCCGTTAGCACTAATTATGTGGCCCAGAAACGCGGTCTCTCGCCGCAGCAGCTGGCACTTCCTGGGGTTAAGCCGCAAGTTTGCCCGCCGAATAGCCACAAATACCTCCCGGAGAGTAGCTAGCGCGCCCTCAAACTCCTTGCCGTGCACCAGTAAGTCATCTAAGTAAACGACGCAACGGTTCCGAGGGATATTCACCAGAACTTTCTCCATCAGCCGTTCAAACATAGCCGGGGCGTTGCACAGGCCGAAAGGCATATGCCGAAATTGCCATAGCCCTTGCCCGATCGAGAACGCGGTTTTAGGGCGGTCTTCCGGAGCGAGCTCTACTTGCCAGTATCCGCTACGCAGATCCAACGAGCTAAACCAAGCCGAGCCTGCGACATGCTCCAGCTCATCATCTATCCGCGGCAACGGGTATGAGTCCTTTCGCGTCACCTCGTTTAATCGCCGGTAATCGACACAAAACCTCCAAGAATCGTCCCTCTTACGCACAAGCACAACCGGTGAAGACCACAGTCCGGACGCTGGCTCAATGACGCCTGAGTCGACCATCTCACGCAGCTTCTGTTCGGCGACAGCCCGTTTAGCTAATGGGAGGCGTCTCGGGTGCAACCGAACAGGAGCTGCGTTCCCCGTATCAATTTTGTGCTGCACGAGATTGGTATGGGTGCAATCGCGCTCGTCTACCGCGAAAACATCCGCAAATTCATTAAGGAACGATCTCAAGGTGTCGGTCTGTGTCAAATTCAACCCCGCGCTGCTACGTTTCAAAAGCTCGTCTAGTATGCTCGATTGGTCGTGTACCGGGTGTTTGTGTGGCGCAGCCTCCGGAAGTTCCGCCCCCTGGGTGTGTGCTACTTTCACATGCGGCTGTGGTTTCGGTGTTAGCAACCTAGCTCTGCCAAAATCTCCACAAAGAGTCCCGTCCGTTAGGCTGAGCACCGCCCCCCACTTTTCCAAAATGTCTAGCCCCAATATACAGCCATCTTCAATGTTCCCCAGCAAAAAATCATGAACATAGTTGTGCTCACCTATGTTGATTCGCACCGAGCGACGAGCCCGTATCTTCAGATGGCTCCCAGACACGGTGCGGATGCTGAGGGCTGGTTTGGGCACTTTGCCAACGCGCTCGCCTGGTCCCAACACTCCGTTGCGGAGTAGTCCACAAGCGCACGCAGCGGGACGCCGTCTAGCACACAATCCACGTAGATCCCAGCGCGTTGTCCCACACGTCCTGAACGGAGATCGACTCCGCCAATTGGGGAAACAGAATCGGCCACGGGAGGTGGCTTCCCCTCGCTGCCTCCCGATCCTAGTTTAACGGCTGCTGGGGTACGTTGTCCTCGCGCCTCGAAATGTTAGGGCCGTAATACGGCGGTCCCGGGCCTCTGCGTCGCCGCGGAAGTTCAGCGTCTTGCTCGTAGCCTGGCCGTGACGGGTAGCCCTGTCCCCGGCCAGGTTCACCTCCCGAGCGCCCCCTAGTGGCGGGAGGTAGCTCGGCTCTTTCGCCGCCATGCTCGACCATGATGGGTTCAGCACGCTCGGCCTCGCGCAGTGCCTCGGCCAGAGAACTGGGTGCCGCCAACCGAATGTGCTCGCGGAGCCGCAGCGGTCGGAGCCCCCGGAGAAATACACGACGAGCTAGCTCTTCCTGCTGGTCGTGCCCGAAGTCAGGATAGCCCCGCCGCGCGAGGCATCGCACGTCCATAGCAAACGCGCCCAGTGGCTCTGAAGCACGCCGCTCGCGGACCGCGAGCTCTTCGCCAGCCGCTTCCCTGCGGTCACTCGCGCCGAACCGGAAACGGAGCGATTCCCGCAGCTTCGCCCAATCCTTCCGCTCCTCGTCCCAGAGGTCCTCGAGCACTCGGAGAGCGTCACCCTCAAGCAAGAGTGCTACACGGACCGCGATTTCTGTTGGGGACCAGCCCGCGAGGTCGGCGGCAAGCTCTACCTGCGCAAAAAATGCGTAGGGTTCGACGGCGCCGTTGTAGAAAGGAAGGCGCAGCTGTAAGTCGCCTCGCCGGTTAGCGGTGCCCGGAGCCGGGGCTTGGTCTGTGGGAAGCTCCACCCCGAGATCCAGTGCCAGGACCCTCATCTCGCCGCTCTGCCTCTGCCGCACCGCCTTTTTGGTGCTAGCACCGTCTGGAAGGTGTTTTCTCTGTAGGAGTTCTGCTGCCACTCTGCGGCCCTCTTTGATTTTCTTCAGCTCCTCCGCCGTTCGCTCCAACTCGGACATCTCCATCCCACTTCTGACACCAATGTAGCGTTTTTCAACGCTAGCAGGGATCTTGGAGGACGAGTGAGCTTGGTGGCTACCCAATGTAATGACTGGGAGTATTTTATTAATACAGCACAAGCATAAACACATATTTCATGCATAAATAAAAAGGGTAAAAACAAAGGGTAACTACTAGTACTATACTACTACTAATAATAATAATAATAATAATAAGCTGAATACATCTTTACATTCTTTCTAAGAAGGTTGTCTGTGCTGCTTTATATTTCTACATATAACAAATCTATCCAAGATTCACATTTCTTTTTTGGGACTCTTTTATCGCCCTCCTCTAGTTGCCAGTGTATCTTCATGTAAATAATTTACAAATTCTTTTAAAAAATTAAACACTCATGGTACAAACTCTGCATGGAGATGACATTGCCGAATGTTAAGATGTGTACCTTGCTTGTACGGTGTTGTTTTGTAGCAGGAGCTCACACACAGCAATGCCCGAGATCCAGTCGACAGGAGCAATACACTCCAGACCTGCTTGTACAAACTCCTTCATTCATCACCGAGTCCTGAAGCCGTGTGTTTTTGGGTCCTGTGAGGGCCGCTGACTGAACGAGGGAGTATCACGAGCTGAAATATAGATGGGGCGACTGTGTGCTTCCTCAGCCTGCTGAGATTGCAGAACTTACATATTGGGAGACGAGGTAAAGAAAAATAATGCGTTTCTCAACTGGTTGTGAGTTTAGAGCTGGATGAACAAAATCTGTAAAGCTTTCAAACGAACCAGGATGAGTTTGAGTTCACGGCTCTGCAGAACTTCATGGTTTCTTAACTGAGCACAAGCACAAGCATGTTATTAATTAACATATCTAATCAATAATAATTTCTGAATGTCAACATAATATTGATATTTTCATTATTGCAATAGCAAGACAGAAGCTTTTTATCAATGGTCTATAATTACAGACACTACCAGGCAAAAGTTTCTACACCCCTTCTAAGTCCACGGTCTTTCCTGATTTTTATTTCTTTCTGCAATGTAATAGAATGCTCAAGACGTTTATCCGAAATACACAATAATCTCCTTTGAACAGTTGATATTGAGATGTATCTGCTACTTCTGCTCTGTAAAGCTTCATAACGCCTCTAATCTGATGCTGTTTGTTAATTGGCGATTTCTGAGGCTGGTGACTCTAAATGAACTTCTCCTCTGCAGCAGATGTAACGTTTTGGTCTTGCTTTCCTGAGAAGGTCTTAATGATTGACAGTTTCATCATGGAGCTTGATGGGTTTTACAAACGCACTCGACAAAATACTGTTCTTGTAGAAACTCTTCCAGAACAGCTGACCTTCGTGTCATAAAATAACAACTATACTTAATTACCTAGTGCCATATGTATGATTTGATTTGGGTTTTTTTGGCGGGGGGGGGGGGGGAATCCAATATTGTTCTAGAATGTAGAAAATAAATCACTAAACAAAAAATAGTGAATTAGACGGGTGTGTTCAAACTTTTGACTGGTGCAGTAATTGAGGTTGAAAGGCAGATCACAGGGGCTGGTATGGTGGAGGTTCACATAAACGCATTATGAATGTGTGCCAGTTGATTTGGTTCCACATGTATGGAATGAGTCTCTAGTGCCAATAATTTGCCACAAGTAAAGCTTTAGCTTTTCCATTTTAGAGAGAGTTTTCTCAGTAACACTACAAGCTATATATGGATTTTGGTCAACTTAAACCTTTATTTGTCACATATACATTACTGTACAGTGAAATTCTATATTCTCATGTCCCACTGTAGCTGGGGTCAGAGCTCAGGGTCAGCCATGATACAGCACCCCTGGAGCAGATAGGGATAAGAGCCCTGCTCAAGGGCCCGACAACAGTCGAGCTGGGACTTGAACCACCGACCTTCAGATCAGTATCTCAGTGTTTTAACCCTCTGAGCTACAACTGCCCCTAAAATACAGTAGTTGTATGGAGCACTGGCGTGAAAAAAAAAATGTATGTCAAGGCCATGTTTTATTACACTGACTGCTTGAAATGCTATTGCTTGTGCACAAGATACATTTAGTTTACATGTTTTTTTGTTCATTCGTGGGCACAAGACGCAATTTGTCCACACTTTTTAAATAACAGTGGACCCTCACTATATAAATTGAATCCGTTCCGGACGCGAGATTGTAGCTCGTAATTTCTTTATAGCAAAGTGCATTTTTTTCATAGAAAGCAATGTAAATGTGCATAATTCGTTCCAGATTATAATCCCAAATTCTAAATTTCCAGGGCTTAATCAGTATTGGCATATGAAAACAATCACAACATTTATTTAAAAAAAAAAGACGTATTAATTAAGTAAAATACATAAATAAACAGCCACTAAACCTCATTTACCTCATTTATGATTGTGATTTATTTTCTTATATGGAAACATTACCACTAAAACTATGACAAGTTCCAGACAATCAGAACACAGCACACAGATTATTCTAATTCTTTCTTTTATAATTTCCATTGAAAGAGGCTCACGTTTTTTCTTGGTCCCATCTTTGTTAACTTTATTCAGACTCACGGTGCTACTGTATATCCTCACTACATCTTGCACAAAAGCACATTTCTCCGACCTTTCATTCATTCATTCATTTTCTATACCGCTTAATCCTGTGTTCAGGGTCGCGGGGGGACCTGGAGCCTATCCCAGGAGACTTTGGGCACTAGGCGGGGTACACCCTGGACAGGGTGCCAATCCATCGCAGGGCACATTTCTCCGACCTTGATCACTTGTATAGTGAAACTGTTTTGCATGTCAAAGCAAAATAAAAAAATCCCCCCAAAATTTGAGTCCACTGTAATTTGTACTCACAATGTATAAAATTTGTTCCCATGTTTACATATTGCATGTGCATGTTTTTCTCGTACATTTACTTGTTTCACGAAAATATTTGCACAATGTATTAGAACATGTAAGCGAACTAGAATATAAAACAAATACTGTGATTACTTTGGGGCTCTGGATTAATTATTTAGAGGAGAAAGATGGTGGAGTAAAGCCGTTGGTGGCTCAGTGGTAGGTTTCTCGCCTGCCATGCGAAGAGCTCCAGGATCAATTCCCACCCAATGCCCCAAACTCCAGCCACTGGATGCAGTACCAAGCACTGATAACATGGGAGGGCAACCAGCATAAAAACCTGTGCCAAGCTGTGTATAAATTGAGTGGTCAAGACTTACACTTATGTAAAATTGGCAAATGGACAGTTTTAGTTTTGTATGTTTGTCTTAAAGCAAGATTGACTAAAATGTTACAGTTCACTGCATTATTATTATTATTATTATTATTATTATTAGGCAGGATGGCATCCTAGGGTGATGTTGGTCCTACAGCACCATGCTGCCATGCATTAAATACTTTTCCAGCAGTTTCCTTAAGCGTCTCGATCTGCTATAAAGTCTGGGTTCTCTCTCGGCTCTTAGGGGAGCTGATTTGCGCAGCTTTGTTCTGCTCTCTCTGATTTTCCCTACTTGTGCTTTTTTTTTTTAATTGGGTTGTTGTTTGTTTTTTGTTGTTGTTGTTTTTTTCAGGAAAGGAAATGCTCAGCTAGAGGAATTATGTGCTAGAAAAAAATGCCGTCAGTGTAGCATACGCATGAACCCGGGAACCACATGGAGTGTAGACACCTAAACTTCAGAGCTGAAAGAGTTATGGATTATTGTTTATCCACAGAGGCACGAACGCCAAACCACTCTGTTTCTCACAATCGCTCATGACTTTAAGGACCTGTCAGTCCCTTCTCCGAGCTCTATTTTGCAGTGGAGCCGTGAGGACATGTCCAAACTTCACCTCGCTCTCCCTGCGCTCACTTATATTTCGAATCGATCCCAGGCCAAGCCCTGTGTGTCTGATAAAGCGCTGATAGTGCCAGGGCCTGACAAGTGATGTACAGCATGGTGTCTGCTGCAGCAGATTGGATTTTCAGGCCTGCTGATTCGCTGAGAGATTGCGCCTGAACCCCGGTAACCCCCCTCTGTCTCTCTGTCTCGCTTATCCTCCTCGTGGGTCCTTAAAGGAGACCTTGGGGAATGGAGGTTTTCTGAGTGTGGATTCATTGTAGCAATTAAAAATAATGTCCGGAGCCTCTTGAGGTAACTCGTACGAGGTGTGTGTGTGTGTGTGTGTGTGTGTGTGTGTGTGTGTGTGTGTGTGTGTGTGTTTAGAAGGGACGAGGTGCATCCCAGCCTCCCAAATCCCAGCTGCGCCCTTTGGAGTGACAGGCACTAGAAACGCTATGCCGCTAATCAGTAAATTGACTGCAGCTTTTTTTTTTTTTTTTTTTTTTTTTTTTAACAATCAAGGCCAACAGCATGGCGTATGGACAAGCTGCAGCTGCCTAGCATTTTATACACAATGGCCGTGTTAGTGTGTGTGTGTTTTCCACCCCCATTGTGTACAGTTGAGATGTTTGTTCAGAGACAATAGACACCTAGAGAATGAGATGCCTCCTGTTCGCGTTGGCTTTGTGCACCGATGGCGATCAGGGATATGAAAAACAAATACGATTCACGGGACGGACACAAAACAAGCAGATTCCTGACGAGAGAGTCAACACACAAATCCTGAGCATGATTGAAACCTGTTAGGGATTGCAGATTCCACTTATTCAGATCAGTTCAGGATTGACACCGTCTAGACGAGGTCAGGTGACGTCCTGCAGAACTCAGAGGGGGAAAAACAACCATCCTCGGGTGTTTACGTATCTTAGGGAAAAGCATCTGCAGAGACCATTAGATTTTTTTTTTGGCTTTCAAGCTAAATGTTTGCTTCTGTAATTCCTGATCATACATGGATAAACCTCTGTCAGCGTAGAATATTTACACAAACCAATAAACATCGACTTTATTTTCAGTATCTCTCTCGATTATGCACTAAAACAGCACGGTGCGAGGCTCGTCCTCACCTTCATCCTGATCTCAGGTTTCTTTCGCTGTGTCACGTTATATTCCAGCAAGTGTCTGTATGGGTTTCATCCAGGTTCTCAGGTTTCCTCCAACTGCCTAAAAACAAGCCGGTACTCGCCTTAACTGTTCGTAAGGTGTCCTGGGAGGGATTGGCATCTCATCCTTTATCTAGGACGTCTCCTATCTGGGCTAAGGCTTCTTCAGTTCTGTGCACTCAAGCTAGAATATTAGCTAGTTTAGCTAGCAAGTCATGAACACATACAGTGGGGCAAAAAAGTATTTAGTCAGCCACCAATTGTGCAAGTTCTTCCACTTAAAAAGATGAGAGAGGCCTGTAATTTTCATCATAGGTATACCTCAACTATGAGAGACAAAAGAAGAAGAAAAAAAATCTATCACATTGTAGGATTTTTAAAGAACTTATTTGGAAATTATAACTTTATCTCAATACTTTGTTTTATACACTTTGTTGGCAATGACAGAGGTCAAACATTTTCTGTAAGTCTTTACAAGGTTTTCACACACTGTTGCTGGACTTTGTCCCATTTGTCCATGCAGATCTCCTCTAGAGCAGTGATGTTTTGGGGATGTCACTGGGCAACATGGACTTTCAACTCCCTCCAAAGATTTTCTATGGGACTGAGATCTGGAGACTGGCTAGGCCACTCCAGGACCTTGAAATGCTTCTTACGAAGCCACTTTGCCCGGGCGGTGTGTTTTGGATCATTGTCATGCTGAAAGACCCAGCCATGTTTCATCTTCAATGCCCTTGCTGATGGAAGAAGGTTTTCACTCAAAATATCATGATACATGACCCTATTCATTCTTTACTTTACACGGTCGTCCTGGTCCCTTTGCAGAAAAACAGCCTCAAACATGATGTTTCCACCCCCATGCTTCACAGTAGGTACTGTATGGTGTTCTTTGGATGCAACTCAGCATTTTTTCTCCTCCAAACACGAAGTTCTATTTTGGTTTCATCTGACCATATGACATTCTCCCAATCCTCTTCTGGATCATCCAGATGCTCTCTGACAAACTTCAGATGGGCGTGGGCATGTACTGGCTTAAGCAAGGGGACACGTCTGGCACTGCAGGATTTGAGTCCCAGTGTTACTGATGGTAGCCTTTGTTACTTTGGTCCCAGCTCTCTGCAGGTCATTCACTAGGGTCCCCTGTGTAGTTCTGGGATTTTTGCTCACAGTTCTTGTGAGCTTTTTGACCCCACGTGGTGAGATCTTTCGTGGAGCCCCAGTTCGAGGGAGATTATCAGTGGTCTTGTATCTTCCCAGCCTGGTGCAGTTGTGTAGTGGAGTTTGGAGTGTGACTGTTTGAAGTTGGGCGGCACGGTGGTGTAGTGGTTAGCACTGTCGCCTTGCACCTCCAGGGTCCGGGTTTGATTCCCGGCCAGGCTCGATTCCTGTCTCTGTGTGCATGGAGTTTGCATGTTCTCCCCGTGCTTGGTGGGTTTCCTCCGGGTACTCCGATTTCCTCCCACAGTCCAAAGATATGTAGGTTAGGCTAATTGGCATTCCCAAATTGCCCGTAGTGTGTGATTGGGTGTGTGTATGTGTGTGTGCCCTGCGATGGATTGGCATCCTGTCCAGGGTGTACCCTGCCTTGTGCCCGAAGTCTCCTGGGATAGGCTCCAGGTCCCCCGCGACCCTGAACACAGGATTAAGCGGTATAGAGAATGAATGTTTGAAGTTGTGGACCAGTGTCTTTTATATTGATAACGAGTTCAAACAGATGCCATTAATACAGGTAACGAGTGAAGGACAGGGGAGCCTCTTAAAGAAGTTACAGGTCTGTGAGAGCCAGAAATCTTGCTTGTTTGTAGGTAACCAAATGCTTATTTTACTGAGGAATTTACCAAATAATCCTATATGACAATTCACTTTTTAGCACCAATACCATGTTTTGGCTGATATACATCTACATAAAAGTAGAACTTTATCATCTGCACCAATTAAATTTTTCATTGGGTCCTTTTACATTCATGGCAGATGCATTTATCCAGAGTTACTTACAAAATTTTATATATTTCTTTATACATCTGAGCAGCTTGGTGGTTGTGTAATTTGAACCTGGGACCTTCTGAACTGTAGTCCAATGCCTAAACCACAGAGTTACCCCTGACCGTACCCTTATCCTGTACCATCCCAGGAGACTTTGGACACGAGGTGGTGTACACCCTGGACACGGTGCCAATCATAACGGGTGCAAACTCCACACACACAAACCCAATGTGAGAATCGAACCCTCGACCCTGGAGGTGCGAGACCAGCTCCAATTTTTGGTAGGAGTGCTAATAAACAGCACTAAGCAAAAAAACTAATAATTTGTCCCTCTAATATTACAGTGTGCATCTGGATCAATAAGCATTATATTAATAATATGTATGTGTTACTTTTCTGGTTTATCTCAGACCCAAGACAGATTAAAAACTAACAATACAATTAGGAACAAAACCAGATGAAGTTTCCTCTTTGGGCTGTGTTCTGATACATTATGAAACGTTTAACGTTCTGGTGTGCAGCATAAACACGTATGCGGTTCGTGTGTTTGCCTCTGAATCCAGACTTTTGGCCACAGAGTTGATTAATAAATCCCTCTGTAACCTAAACCACATCAGTGAATCAGTAGTGATTTTTGGTTGAGTTCGACGTCTATTACTAGTGTGTATCAGACACCACACTGGCCTGATTTGATCGATCACACTTGTGGTAACACGAGACGACGTCCAAATCATGTTTCCTCCATCACGTTTTTTTCTTTAAGCCTGTGTGCTTGTATTTACTTCCGTCTCGTTTCCATCAAATAAATAAATAAATAAATGTTTTCCATGAAAATTTCCCTCTCTTTATTTTGTCAAATATAAATTTTTTTTATAAAAATAAAAAACCCTACATACACACACACACGCACACATGAATACAAACACACTTTTTAAATTATTTTAATTCATTCATTTCTGATTGCAAGTCACAAAAAAAAAAATCCTACAACAATTCTCTCTTTGTTTTAAAGGAATTGAATAGTGCTCTGATAGTGTGTGTGGCTCCGATAGCGACTCGTGCTGTCGGTCATGACGCCTCATTTGTGGTCGAGGAGCCGACGGGAGTGCGAGTGCACGGCCTCCACGAACGCGCCCACGTTCTCGGGATCCATGTCGGGGTACAACCCGTGGCCGAGATTGGCGATGTAGCCCCTGGTGCCGAATGCCTCCACCATCGTCTTTACAATCTCAGAAATGTTCTCCTAAACACACAGGTTTATATTTGTATATTAGAAGATTCTAGACTTCTAATATACAGACATTACGTCACAATGACAATTCCATTTGCTCAAACATGACCTTAATAATATATATATATATATATATATATATATATATATAAATAAATTATTAATAATAATTTATTTATTTATTTATTATATCTGGACTTTTATTAAGGGAATAAATTGCTGATCATCAGAAAAACAGATCCATGCTATTCAAAGCCTAGTGTTACCTTAGTAGCATATAGTGCACAGGGGTCCATGTTCCCTTGCAGACTGACTTTCCCTCCAGTCCTCTGCCTGTGAAACACAAACACTCACACGTAAACACATTGTCAGGATTTAGGTCAAGCACAGGGATGTCCCATGATGCAGCGGTGACCCACCGTGCCACGCGAGGGTCAATGGTCCAGTCCAAGCCCACCACCTCATAGTGGGACTGAGAGAGGTCCTCCAGTGCGTAATGGCCGTCCTTCGCAAATACAATCTACTCCAATTAAAAAATAAAAATAAAAACAGGCCAGTGTGAGTGGACTGAAAACACAACATTTGCACAATATTGACATCTAGTGACAAGGATTCGAAAGCGCAAGAGTTTCAGTAGAACCAACATTGCAGAAAATGTTCAATATTTAAGGTTAAAAAAAAACAAACAAAAAGGAGCCACATCGGATGACGGACCGCCCCCAGCCTGGAGCTATATCCGTCGTTTCTGTACCAGTCACTTATTTCCAGCTTGAGCACATGGGCGTGAAGGACCTTGTTGTAGTCAGGGCTCGAACGGGGAACCTCCTGAACATCGGTCAAACACCTTAAACTGAAACGTTCCATGGTGCCCAAACTATTTTTTTCCTACAAAGTGCATTATGGGTATTGCATTTTTTCTTCTGCATCACTCAGACAATAACCCCGGCTGCTGGCGCACTGAATATTCACCTCCAAATTAGTGCACGATGTAGTGAACAGGATAGAGATTTATTTTTTTCCCCCCCAAGATTTCAGTCAGCTGTCTTTTGATCAGATGTATTTGTTTTACACTTTAATTGCAGTTTAAAAAACTGAGACAGAGGAGGAATAAAAACTTTTTTAATAAATAATTTTTATAACAGGGAAGCAGACTGATTGTGTTGAAAGTTTTTTTTTTTTTTTTTTACATTTAGCGTTAAAGCAAATCTGTGAAGACTGGAGACACTTCACCCACCATGGGGACATCATCCAGCCCGGAGTCCTTCAGCCTGTCCTTTACTCTGTGCGCGATGTCCCTGAGGTACGGCAGAGCAAACACTTTAAACTCCACCGGGCCCAGACAGCCGGCGTGGGATTCAAACACCTGCAGGGCCTGAAGAATACACAATACACACACACACACACACACACACACACACACAATATGAGCATCATCACTTCTACCCAGGTGCCAGCATGGCTAATGAGACGTTGGTACAAGGTCAAAGAAAATATTTAGACAGCAGTCCTAGTGGAGTGTGAAGTGTAGTCAGTAGTTAGCAGCAGCATCATGTCTGTGCAAACCTCCACAGTTCAAAACAAACACGATTAGAAAGATGTGAGAATTCAAAGTATAAATATTCCAAAAGACACATCTATTCCTGGATATTTCTGGAATTAAAACTATGAAAGAAAAAAAAAATGAGAGAATCACATAACTAATAATTTTTCATGCTTCTTATCTTCCGATTCATTTTTGTAAATATACATACACATTTTTAGCAGATTAAAATACAATACTAAATTTAATTTTATGTCTGTAGTGTCTGTAAATTTTATATTATTAGGATATTGTAACATAAATTTGACATGGTTACAGACACTACAGATTATTATTATTATTATTTTTAACCAAAACACAATTTAAGCAACAATTTTTACAGGTCATATGCTTCTAGAAGCTTACAACAATTTTAGTATAAATAATCAAAGAAATTTGAATAATTTGCATTTTAAATTATTATTGTTTGAAGCGAAACAGTAGAACGCTGAAAATGGCCAGTTTTGCGGCTCATATAAAATCATCTCTCCAAAAAGTCAGCATGTCTTTGGATTGTGGGAGGAAACTGGAGTCCCTGGAGGAAACCCACCAAGCACGGGGAGAGTAATAAGAACAGAGGCAGGAATTTCTACAATGTTAACTCTGACCTGAGCGCCGGCTTTGACCTGGCCCAGCAGATACTCCACGATGACGTCAGTGAGGCGCTTGAGGAGCTGATGACTGGCCTCGGGGTGTCTGTATAACCAGCGCTTCGCCTTCGACTGGGTGACGGAGCCGCCGCCTTCGATCATGTATGACATCAGAGTCCACTGCACGTGGGAGAAAAATACAGCAGGTCAGTTAATCCTGTTTTTTTTTTTATGTGATATTTCACCCAGATTACATCATCATCATCATCACCACCATTATCCTCGTCCACTCACCGGTGCGCCGCTGAAGCCGATGAGAGGAACTTTACCCTCCAGCTTGTGCCGCGTCAGCGTGATGGCCTTGAAGACGTAGCCAAGCTCGGACGCCACATCCACTTTGGACCGGAGCCTCTGCAGATCATCCGGCTCCTTCAGAGGCTCTGGGAATGTCGGACCTTTTCCTGCTACCATCTGGACGTCCATACCCAGTGCCTACACACAAACACACATTTTTTGAAAGCTAAACTTGAACTTACACTCCTGCAACAATATTTAATTTGCAGATAACTGAAGGAGTTTTTAATTTAACCCCTTACCTGCGGCACCACCAGGATGTCTGAGAAGATGATCGCGGCATCGAACAGGAATCGTCTCAGTGGCTGAGGGGGAAAAACAAGACGGTTACAGAGTCACCTCAGAGTCTTCACCGAGTGTGAGGTTTTAGGGGGTTTGGGTGTGTTTGCTGACCTGCAGCGTGAGCTCACAGCAGTCTTCTGGGGAGCGGCACGTCTCAAAAAAGTCCTTCAGCGCTCGGAATTCCCTGAACTCTGCCAAGGAAAGTCATGATGATACTGAAACGGTCCATGTGTACATAAACAATCACGTCTACTTCATTAGGTACAACTTGCTAGTACTGAGTTTTTGCTTTCGTATGGCATAGATTCCATACTGCCTCGTCCAAAATCCAATAAACCACCTTTCATTCTCCTTCTCATGCTCGATTTGAACTTCAGCAGATCGTCTTGACCAGGTCTACATGCCTGAACGCATTGACTTGCTGCCATGTGATTGGCTGATTAGATATTTGCATTAACAAAAGCAATTGAACAGGTGTACCTAATGAAGTGGCCTAATGTGAGTGTATATACTGTACATACATGTTAGTCCATTAACGCATTCAACATGGGCTACAGGAGTGCCAATACATTGTGCAGTCGAACAGATGGGCTACAGTCAGTATTTGTCCAAAACAAACAAAATCTGATCAGTTAGTTATTAAAGTTAGTAAATATGTTATAAAATAATGTAGCAATTATGTAATTAAGTAGTTTATTTACAAAATATAAATTACTAAATTAAAGTTTTTTTTTTTAAAGTTACATTTGTAATACATTTAGTAAGTACATGTATGTATATACACTAGTATGTAAATAAGTCAATTAATACAAATGCACATTAGCATGTCAGGTTAAGTATGTAAACATGTGTACTAGTTAGTTATTTAATAAATAATCAGGTTATTTATTTAGCAAGCAAGTTAGTAAACAAGTAATTTAGTACATCAGACACTCAGTTATTAACCAAACATGTTAGTAAGTAGGTAAGTTAATTAATTAAGGAAGAAATTACCAAATAATTTAAAGTTGTTTAAGTTACATTGTTAGTTATTTAACAAAGGATGTTAGTATGCAGCGTTCGTAGTAGTGTGTTAGTTAAGTATGTAGTATTGGACAGCAATGCAGCGAGTTAGTTAGTAAGCAAGTTTGTACATTAGCAAGTACTTCAGATTGTAAGTAAACAAGTTAGATATTTAGCAAAGATATTATTTAGTAGGCTTATTAGAAGTTATACAGTCAGCCAAAGTTAGTTAGTGAGATAGTAAGTGCACAAGTTAGTATGGAAACGTTTGTAGTGTGGGTTTGCAATAGAAGTTAGTAATTAGGTAGAGAGTCACATAGTAAGTTATTAAGTAGCGTTAAAATAAAAGTAGCAAGTAAACAATTTGATATTAGCAAAGATAAGTACAGTAGGTATGTTTGTAAGTTTAACAGAAAAGTTAATTAATAATCAAGTTAGTTAATAAGTAAATAAATAATTTAATTTGTTCGTTTGTTACTTAGTCATTAAGCTAGTTAATAAAAATAAGCGATGTAAAATAAGGGACTATTCATTACTTGTGTGTCACTGATCTACACCTTAGTTACAATCCAGCACATTTGATCTAAATTAATGCACATGAAACAAAGAATATGTGTATTATACATACAAGAACAACAGAATTCCTATTACAGAATTACTACTAGTATTACAGAATTAGTACTGTGTATGTGACAAATAAAATTTGAATTATAATAACTGCACAAATATTAATATGATGAGAAAAATAGGGCTACTAATAAGAGCTACTGAAAGGAGGAGTGTAGAACTGTTTACAGACATTCACTAAATCTGAGAATGTATCATCACAGGAACGGTGAGATTATTAAACACACACACACTTTTTAGCTTGGTATTATGGACATGCATGAATTCAGAAATACAATCAACAGCTTTTCCAGCCTGATAAAGCAATTTCAAATAATTCCTGGACCTCAGTGAAGAGACAGGACCGACATCAACACAGATGTGCTCAGACACAGGTGTGTACCTGGCAGGTAACGTCCCGCTTGCCGCATGCACCACACTGGGACATGCTCGACCTCCTCGCCCCGGGCCGCTCGCAAAAACGTGTCATTCTTCAGTTCGGGAAAGTCTTTAGGCCTGTAAAGGGAAGCGGTGCTGTTAGAAACGTGCGTGACTCGAACCCTCAACCCTCACAATGCAGCAAGAGTGTTATCAGCTGCCTCTCCCTCTTCTCATCATCAACACCCTTAACAAGTGGAGAGAGGAGATAAGACCTGCTCACAACTCGGTTATAACGGTCCTCACCAAGTCACAATGCCAACACCATCAGGTGTAATGTAATGCACATAGATCTGTTTATTCTCACAGGCATTAGTAATAGACTAAAAACTAAAACTTAAACTCATCCGACATGGATTTAAGCACAACTCTGACAGGCATGATCTCATCTAATGCACAAGGAAGCAAGCCTTAGCCTAGCCTAACTTCCTGTCCAAATCTAGTCACCTGAAATGAAGGAAATATTTCTGAAGTAATTTATATAATAATAATAATGTCACGTGACTGATCACTCTGGTTGAGTCTTGATCTCGCAAAATAATCACGAGACATGCATTACACTCAAATAACATCAAATAAATACACACACACACACACACAGGATGAGGAATACACACTTACAGGATGTGATTGTCGTTGGTCATGGTGTAAAACTGACCCAAATCTCTCCTTAACAGCGTCTTTAACTACAGACCCTCGCTCCTAAAACCAGGCTGTGGCTTAAATACAGCCCTAATCTCTACATGTGCACTACGCAGGGGGTGGAATAAAGGCTTAGACCCCCTACACAGTGCACTACACCTCTGGTCACGAGCGTGTTTGGAATTGAACGGATGCCTACGAGCGCATGGGCGCGGCCATCTTGAACTGATCACATGACCAAAAGTGGGCGGGGTCATGTGATAGCGCGGGCTGCCTGGATTCAGGATTAGGTGTATTATTATTATTATTTTTTAGCTTTTTACATGCTAAATATTAAATGTTAAAAATAAAAAATAATTATGACACTTATGACATTAATGAATATGTTTGTGTTATTGTATGTAAATATCAGACATGTAAAGTGCCGGCGGTGGTGTAGTGGTTAGCACTGTCACCTTGCACCGCCAGGGTCCGGGTTCGATTCCCGGGGCAGGCTCGATTTCTGTCTCTGTGTGCATGGACGGAGACATGTAGGTTAGGTTAATTGACATTCCAAATTGCCTGTAGTGTGTGTATGTGTGTGTGCCATGCGATGGATTGGCACCCTTGTCCAGGGTGTACCCCTCCGTGTGCCCTAAGTTTCCTGGGATAGGCTCCAGGCCCCTGCGACCCTGTATATAAGGATAAAGCGGTACAGAGAATGAATGAATAAAGTGCCGGTTAATTCTGGCCTATTAGTAGTAGTAGTGGGTAGGGATGAAACAGTATTGTAAATACTGTCATACCGCAATAACAAATTTTTTCGATAATACCGTGGTCGCATGACGGTAAAATGATAGGTCTTTATATGAAAAGTTTGCTCAGGCGAATGGAGCGAACGGGAAGTAGCAGGAACTACAATTCCCATCAGCCCAGTCGTCGCTTTATCCGGGGCTACAGTAGAGTTGCAGCACCACTCACCACACTGACCAGGCCCTCAACTCATCCATTCCAACTCAACTCAGTCGCCATCTCAGCTTTCCGGAGACTCTGCCACCTCTTCACCACCGCCCCTATTCTCCTGCACCCAGATGCCGATAAATCATTCGTTGTGGAGGTGGACGCGTCGGACGTGGGCGTCGGCGCCGTCCTCTCCCAACGCGGTCCAGACCAGAAGCTACATCCTTGTGGCTTCTTCTCAAAAAAATTCCCACTCAGCAGCGATACAGAGTAGGGGACCGTGAATTGCTGGGCATAAAGTGGGCTTTGGAGGAATGGCGTCACTGGCTCCAGGGTACCAGTGAACCATTCATCGTCTGGACAGACCACCAAAATCTCACGATCAAGAACCTGCGACAGCTCAACCCGCGACGGTGGGCTCTATTTTTCGAGCAATACAATTTCCATCTCTCCTACCGCCCGGGGTCTAAGAACACCAAGGCCGACGCCCTCTCTCACCAACATGAGATGGAGATCCCCCGGGTGGACCCCGTGCCTGTCATTCCCCCCACACAGATCATTGCACCACTCTGCTGGGATATCGAAACGAGGGTCCGCCAGGCTCTGACTGTGGAGACCGCACCGGCAGGTGTGCCGCCTGGACTGCTCTACGTCCCACCACAACGTAGACCCGAAGTCCTACAATGGGGCCACGCCTCCCTCGTCACCGGACACCCCGAGGACAACTTCCTTCATAGGACGAGCGTTCTGGTGGCCCACGATGAGGAGGGACGTCATTGAGTTCGTCCAGGCGTGCCCAGTGTGTGCCAGGGCGAAGGACAGGAACCAACCTACACCCGGAGAGCTCCAACCCCTTCCCGTTCCTCGGCGGCCCTGGACACACATCGCCGTAGATTTCATCACGGCCTGCCGAAGACAAAAACACCATCTTGACCATCGTCGACCGGTTCTCCAAGGCAGTACACCTGGTGGCCCTCGCCGGACTCCCATCAGCAAAGAACACCGCCAAGCTGATATTGGATCATGTAGTCCGATTGCATGGGTTCCCTAGGGACATCGTCTCGGACAGAGGACCCCAGTTCACCGCCCGGTGCTGGCGGGCTTTCTGCCGTCTGATCGGCTCAACATGCAGTCTGTCTTCTGGCTTCTTTGAGGTGTGCTATGGTTTCCAACCTCCGATGTTTGACCACCAAGAACCGAAGGTTGATGTACCATCGGCCCAACAGTTGGTCCGCCGGTGTTGATGGCTTTGGCACCAAGCCAACCTTGCCATTCGACGTGCCAATTCCAACTACGTCGCCCAACATCGCCGTCGACACCCTCCGGGACGATTGTACCACGTGGGTGACAAGGTATGGCTACAGTATCAACTAAGAACCTACACCGAATCCCGAAAACTATCACCACGTTTTATCGGACCATACCGCATCACACTGAGGATCAACCCTGTCACCTACTGGCTCCAGCTGCCTGCGGTGCTCCGGATCCACCCAGTCTTCCATACCTCACAATTGAAACCATTCATCACCTCCCCAATGATTCCACCCCCCCCCCCTGCTCCCCCTCCCCGTATCATTGACGGCAGTCCCGCCTACACTGTGTGGCAGATCCTCAACTCGCGGCCTCTGGGCAGGGGCACCCAGTATCTGCCCATAATGTGTGAGTGAGTGTGTGTGTATATGTGGGCCCTGCCAGGGTGTACCCCACCACCATTGGCACCCTGTACCCCACCTCCTGCCCTAAGTCTCCTGGGATAGGATGCAAGCCCCCCGTGGCCCTAAATACAGGATAAAGTGGTATAGACAATGAGTGAGTGTGTGAAATTTACGTCATGCATCATGACAATCATTTTCTATCATATTATACCATTTATCCTGTACAGGGTCATGGGGGGCCTGGAGTCTGTCCTAGGGGAATCAGGGCACAAGAGGGGGTACACACATGAGGTCCATCACAAACCTAGGTATCTGTGTGATCTTTTTACTTTTTGGATTAGAAATTAGTACTATTATTATTACTACTATTATTATTATTCAGTATTTGTGTCACTCAACAGAAATATAGAACTGCACTCAGATTTAATCTTTAATCAGTTTATTTTTTAAAAATATAAAAATGTACAGCACATTCATATCAAACATCAGGTATAACATTTCTACACAGTAAATTTATGTACATACACAATATTTTAAGGTTTGACACACAAGAAGATTTAATTACAACTGAATTACAACACCATAACGTCTGCATTAATATAAATTATTTCAGTTTTAACATTAGTTGTCATTTTTTTTCACCATGATGCACCTTTTTATTTTGTACTTTTCCATGCCGTTCTGTATTAACGCAACACTGAAGTGAACAGACAGATGCAGCCACAGACTCAGACGCTTTAATGCTGTGACTAGTCACACTGAAGAGAGCTCTAAGAAATAATTTCATTGCAAGATTGGGATGATTATCATGATGAATTATGTGTTATAATACATTTATAAACAAAACAAAAAAAAATCATGAAATCTCACTGCTGTCTGGTTGAATTTCATTTTGTAGGCGACACTTATTTGACTCAATCTCTCTGCATTCATTTATAAAACATTACTTAAAATAAATTAATGTGGCTCAGTGGTTGGTCTCTCTATAAGGCCCGGGTTCAATTCCGAGCCAACGCCCAAACCACAGTCAACGATTCAAAGCCTGGATAAAATCTTGGGAGGGTTGCATCGAGAAGGGCATCCGGTGTAAAACCTGTGCCAGAGTTGTGTTAGGATCAGGTGGCTAACTGACGAAAGACTAATTAAACAATAAATTAATGTCACTGAATCATCCTCTGTTGGGAAACGCCCAGGGGAACTCCTCAGGAGTGGGTACACGCAGGGGATCGGGTAATTTTGTACAAGGTAGTGTTGGTAAATTCTGTGTTTTTTCCAGTGATTAATTTCATTTGACTCCTCTAACCAAGAAGATCTGACTATTTTTTTTTTGCATTCTCATTTGCATTTGTTTTTGCTCTATTTTAGCTTGTTCAAATTAATAAATGGTGATAAAAGGGATGTTAGTCAAACGTGTCAGCACTATATCTGGTCAGACTATCAAATCGGGTTTAATTAACTAAATGCAGACTTCTCAAATATAAAATAAAAGTTGAAAAGAAAGAGTTTTCCAGCAAATAAGTTTGATTCAGTTACATCACAAGAGACGTGGCTCTGTCTACAGAAGTAGAAGAAGAAGTAATGGCTTCCTATATGCAAAGACCTGATTGAAGATTTGATCTGTTCACGAGCAACACTTAACTTTCAGCTAAAGTTTGATGATGAACACATTAACCAGTCAGGAGCACAAATTATTGGGAAGGGTACCGAGTAAAAATGATTATGGATGGAAAATTAATAGGAATTCATTTTTATAAAATATCTTGTAGCAGTTGTAGTACTAATCTATCAAAAGTGCCGGATTATAAAACCTTCGCCATCGTACAGTAGCTCCGTGTCATTTAGTTTTCGTCATCAGTGCGATTATGATACCAAGAGTTACCTCTTAAAATGAAAGCAAAACAAAAAAAAAATCACCACCATTATTTCGTATCATTTTTACAAGCAAGCAGATAAAACTTCAATTTGAAGAAGCCGTTTTTGATCTTGCTTAAACAAACGTAAGCAAGCTGCATAAAATACTATCCTTATTTACATCTATACACGATTTCGTCCCCAGAGCATGGCTGTTCTTTCGGCGAGTATAAATAATAGTAGAAGGGGAGCGCGGGGGGCGTGGCTTAGGGCTGCTGCTGGTACTGCCCCTCGGTGGCCGTGTAGAAGTCGTCCAGTACGCTCTGCATGTAGTCGAAGGTGGGTCGGTCTTCAGGTTTATTTTTCCAGCAGGTGTTCATGATGTCGTACAGTTCGGGGGGACAGTTTTCAGGCCGGGGCATGCGGTAGCCGCGCTGCACAGAGGACATGACCTCGCTGTTGCTCATTCCTGAAGAGAGAAAGAGAAAAGTATTCAAAAACCTTTTCTAGATCCGGACACTTAATGACAGATCTTAATGACCTTAATGACCAATAACCACAAAACTACTTAAACTCTACTCCCTGCTCCCTTTTAAGGGAACTTTCTCACTGGCGTACACATCACTCACTAAGTAACATAAGCACCTCAGATACACGTTGCTGCTACTGTGAAAATTTCACACTAGTGAAATCAAACATTTTCATATACAAACCGGATTCCAAAAAAGTTGGGACACTAAACAAATTGTGAATAGAAACTGAATGCAATGATGTGGAGATGGCAAATGGCAATATTTTATTCAGAATAGAACATAAATCACGGAAAAAAAGTTTAAACTGAGAAAATTTATAATTTTAAGGGAAAATATGGTGAATCAAAATGTCATGGTGTCAACAAATCCCAAAAAAGTTGGGACAATGCCATTTTCCCCACTGTGTGGCATCTCCCCTTCTTCTTACAACACTCAACAGCCGTCTGGGGAGACCAGTTTCTCAAGTTTAGAAATAGGAATGCTCTCCCATTCTTGTCTAATACAGGCCTCTAACTGTTCAATCGTCTTGGGCCTTCTTTGTCGCACCTTCCTCTTTATGATGCGCCAAATGTTCTCTATAGGGGAAAGATCTGGACTGCAGACTGGCCATTTCAGTACCCGGATCCTTCTCCTACACAGCCATGATGTTGTGATTGATGCAGAATGTGGTCTGGCATTATCTTGTTGAAAAATGCAGGGTCTTCCCTGAAAGAGATGACTAGATATTGTTCTAGAACCTGAATATATTTTTCTGCATTGATGGTGCCTTTCCAGACATGCAAGCTGCCCATGCCACACGCACTCATGCAACCCCATCGTTTAAGGGCTCGGAGATCACGGGCATCCAGTATGGTTTTACGCCCTTGACCCTTACGCACAGAGATTGTTCCAGATTCTCTGAATCTTCGGATGATATTATGCACAGTTGATGATGATAACTGCAAAGTCTTTGCAATTTTTCGCTGGGTAACACCTTTCTGATATTGCTCCACTATCTTTCTGCGCAACATTGGGGGAATTGGTGATCCTCTACCCATCTTGGCTTCTGAGAGACACTGCCACTCTGAGAAGCTCTTTTTATGCACAATCATGTTGCCAATTAACCTAATTACTGTTAATTGGTCTTCCAGCGGCCGCACGGTGGTGTAGTGGTTAGCACTGTCGCCTTGCACCTCCAGGGTCTGGGTTCGATTCCCCGGCCAGGCTCGATTCCCGTCTCTGTGTGCATGGAGTTTGCATGTTCTCCCCGTGCTTGGTGGGTTTCCTCCGGGTACTCCGGTTTCCTCCCACAGTCCAAAGATATGCAGGTTAGGCTAATTGGCGTTCCCAAATTGACCGTAGTGTGTGAATGAGTGTGTGAATGTGCGTACATGTGTGTGCCCTGCGATGGATTGGCACCCTGTCCAGGGTGTACCCCGCCTTGTGCCCTAAGCCTCCTGGGATAGGCTCCAGGCCCCCCGCGACCCTGTCTATAAGGATAAAGCGGTATAGAAGATGAATGAATGAATGAATGGTCTTCCAGCTCTTCGTTATGCTCAAATTTACTTTTTCCAGCCTCTTATTGCTACTTGTCCCAACTTTTTTGGGATTTGTTGACACCGTGAAATTTGGAATCAACATATTTTTCCTTTAAAATGATACATTTTCTCGGATTAAACTTTTGATCTGTCATCTATGTTCTATTCTGAATAAAATATTGACATTTGACATCTCCACATCATTGCATTCAGTTTTTATTCACAATTTGTTTAGTGTCCCAACTTTTTTGGAATCTGGTTTGTACATTTATTTCTCTATATAATCCCCTGCTACACAAATGCACTTATCCCAGTGTTTCACTAGTGCTCGGACACCATCAAGATAGAAAGTTTTCTCAGTACACCAGAGTCATGATCAGACTGTCTGATTTATATCTGAAACCCTGGCCTCCCAGGAACTCTTTTAATATTTGTGGAAATGTGGAAATGTCTTGGAGCGAGGTCAGGACTGTACAATAACTCCCAGCCGAGTTCCTGTAATGTGCGAGTGGTGTTGGTGAATGAGTGTGTGTACAGGTCTGCAGTTCTGTTCAATAATAGTTTGTTCTGCAACAAACTATTCATATATTTTCAAGGATCTTTTGCTCTTTTGGTCCACACACTGAACATTCATGGGAACGACTCAACTGGGCTCCAAGTCACCTCGGCCGGGATCGTCCCTCACATCATTCAAATGTTTGATTGCGGCTTAAAATCTCATCACCGTACTGTGCTTTAGTCAGCTTCCTTCACCAGAAATTTCATCACAGTCATTAACTTATTAATTTACAAGACACATGATGTTATTCCTAAAGTGAGTATATAGCGAGAAAATAAGTATTTGACACATCAGCATTTTTATCAGTAAGGGGATTTCTAAGTGAGCTATTGACACAAAGTTTCCACCAGATGTAGCCGACAAGCCAAATATTGATTTCATACAAAAAAAATCAGAACATTTAGGCCTTGTTTACACGGGCGTAAAATTTTTGGATAAACGAACGAGCTCTGAACGTCCTGTTTAAGTTGCGTTTTGTAGTGCCGCTCGATTGACTTCTACACTGGCGTTGTTTTGTCTCTGTCTAACGACAGCCGGCAGCCCAAATTGTAGTTTGTGTGTTTAACCTGTGGGGGCCTTGTGTCGGGAACTGGATATGAAAGCCCTTGTCGTTTTATTTGAGGTGCCTCCTTTTAATATGGACCATTTTGCTATATTAGACATTAATCTTATTGTTTTAAAAATTCTAATTAATTTATTATATTTTTCTATAATATATTTAAATATTTTTTTAAATAATACGGTGACGTAGGGAGAGAAAAAAAATCGCCGCCGCTACCCTCTGACTGCACAACGTCGGATTAAAGGAAGCTTTTTTGTGGTTTATGAAGAAATGCAAACATTTCCGCGCAAGTTTTATTTTTTAAGCATTTTATTTTTGCCTTTTTCCCGCATTTCCCTATGTATAGCCTGTAGGATCATGGGATATATCCGGGATATACGCTCCTCCGAAGCGTAAAATGGACGCGGAGAAAACGCTCTAGACGCGGTTTCCTTGCGTTCGTTGGGATTTGAACGCCAAGGAAAAGCTGCATGCAACGTTTTTTTAACACCGTATAAACGCGCAGTCGGACAAACGCACGTCACCAAAGCCCGTGTGTACACCGTCATTGACTCCTATGTGTAGAAAACCCTCGGCGCTTCATCCGCGATCACCGGACGCTACGAACGGCAGAAAAACATTCGATTTTAACGCCCGTGTGAACAAGGCCTTAAGTATACAAGTTGAGTCATAATAAATAAAGAGAAATGACACAGGGAATAAGTATTGAACACACTTTATTTAATACTTTGTAGAAAAGCCTGTGCTGGTGGTTACAGCTTCTAGACGCCTCTTGTATGGAGAGACCAGTCATCTGCAGAATTCTGGCCCAGTGATTCTGGCCCATTCTTCCACACAAACGGTCTTTAAATCTTGGAGGTTCCTTGGGCATCTTTTATGAACTCGGATCTTCAGTTCTTCCCATAGATTTTCTATGGGATTTAGGTCAGGTGATTGACAGGCCATTCAAGCAACTTGATTTTCTTTCTTTGAAACCACTTCATTGTTTCCTTGGCTTTGTGTTTGGGATCATTGTCTTGCTGAAAGCAGATTTTTATCCAGAATGTCCCAATACATTTCTCCATTCATCCTGCCTTCAATAATATGTAATATGAAGTCTTCCAGTACTCCTTGCTGAAAGCAGCCCCACACCATGATGCTTCCACCCCCAAACTTAACTGTTGATATGGTGTTCTTGGGCTGGTGGGCAGTGCCATTTCTTCTCCAAACATGGTGTGTAGAATGACTGCCAAATAGTTACATTTTGCTTTCATCTGACCATACTATAGTCTCCCAATAATCCATGGCTTCTCCAAATGCTGTTTTGCAAACTTTGCCATGGCGCTTCAGTGCATTGCTTATAGTTTTCTTTGAAACAACAGTACCTGCTGATGCAAGGTCTTCCTGAAGTTCTGCCCAAGTGGTTCTTGGCTCTTGGAGAACTCACCTGATTATTCTTTGGACTACTTGAACAGGAATCTTACGTGGAGCACCTGATCGTGGCCAGTTTATGGTGAACTGCTGCTCTTTCCATTTCGGGATAAAAAAAAGAGAAGCCTTTATCGGCCATCAATTAGGACTAAAGCAGCTGATATCAATTAGTACTGATAGGGGGCGGGGTTTCTCTCTCAGTTCTGACAGATTTCAGGTGATCTCCTGGCTTTCTATGCCATTTTGCACCTTGTTATCTTCATGTGTTCAATACTTGTTCCCTGTGTCATTTCTCTTTATTTATTATGACTCAACTTGTATAGTTAAATGTTCTGATTTCTTTGTATGAATTCAATATTTGGCTTTATTTTACTCTAGACATTACTCTAGTGTCAATAGCTCACTTAGAAATCCCCTTACTGATAAAAATGCTGATTTGTCAAATACTTATTTTCCCCACTGTATACTGCATAACAGGCTACAGTATGTAATAGCAATTATTTATCAAGTAATAATTCATTAATTAATAATTCAGGGGCCAGGGGTAGCTCAGTGGTTAAGGCATTGGACTATGGTTCGGAAGATCCCAGGTTCAAACCCCACAACCACCAAGTTGCCACTGTTGGGCCCTTGAGCAAGGCCCTTAACCCTCAGCTGCTCAGATGTGTAATAAGATAAGAGAAAATAAATAAATAAAAAATGTAAGTTGCTCTGGATAAGAGCGTCTATGTAAATGACAAATTATTATGTAAAATTAACATTATGTTGACCTTAATAATAACAAAATCGTAACTTCTTTTTGCACTCCACTAGGTGCAATGCCTGATGGGTAATTTCGCTTGGTCACTTCTGGAGAAGTGATGAACTGTTGTTCACTTGTTCCCTACACTGTTTCATTTACACTTAGCAGTTTCACTCCCTCTGGTTTGGAATCTGTGCAGACCACTCAGATCACAGCTGATCGGGCAAACGGCCTCGAAATCAACTTTTCAACCGTTAAAGAACCATTCAAAGTCTAAAACATGAACAGAACCACAGCCTGCTCTGAGATCTGCAAGATCAACCTGTATTATTCCTATGTAGATCCCCTGTATATACAGTGTGGCCAAAAAGTATTTACTCAGCCACCAATTGTAAAGTTCTCCCACTTAAAATGATGAGAGAGTAATTTTCATCATAGATATACCTCAACTATGAGGATTAACTCACATTAAAACACTTTGTGTTTTAATGGTTATATGACTACTTTTATATGGCTTTTATATTGGGTAACATCACCTGTCCAAAGACATGCAGGTTAGGCTAATTGGTGTTCCCAAATTGTGTGTGAACGTGCTTGTGAATGTTACCATTGTTGTAAAAATGGGATTTAATACAATGGCATGTTTTATGGTCCCCAGCCAGACTACAGAGAAATATAAATGGATGGATGGATTGTTTTTAATTTCCTGAGATTTAAATAAAGTCAAGATCTAATAAAGTTTAAGAACCTTTCATCAGTGTCCAGCAGAGGGCGATGCAGCATTAATTAACATCTTATTAGCACAAAGATAGAACTGGAGAAAACAAACAAACAAAAAAACATTAAATACCTGGATAAGGGATTTTCCCATATGTGATAATTTCATAGATGAGAATCCCGAAGGACCACATGTCAGACTTGATGGTGAAGGAACCGTAATTGATCGCCTCCGGTGCAGTCCACTTGATAGGGAACTTCGCTCCTATAGGACAATTTAGCAAAACTTTAGCACTGAGATCGCTGTAGGGAGGATCTTCTCTTACAGAGAACTGTCTCCTTCATCCAACATCACGCACACACCTTCTCTAGCCGTGTACTGATCGTCCTCGATGACCCTGGCCAAGCCGAAGTCTGCGATTTTACACAGCAGGCTCTCAGACACCAGCACGTTGGCGGCTCTCAGATCTCGGTGGATGTAATTCTTCTTCTCGATGTAGGCCATGCCTTCTGCTATCTGCACACACCGTCATATAAACAACATGTCAGTTCTAAAGTCAGTGTGAATGTTAGTATTTGAGGTGTTGAATCATCATCACTCCTGTATAGTCCTACAGGTGGGACACTATGAACTATTCACACAGCATCCCGTGTGGTAGGAGTGAAGATCAAGGCCAATTAAGGCAAAGGACACACTCCAGATACTGCTCGGTATAAATGTATCTCTTTTTGTTAAATTGAATTTTAAGTTAAGTTTCATGCTGGCATATTTGAAGTTATGGCGACACTGTGGCGTAGTGGTTAGCACTGTTGCCTTGTACCTCCAGGGTCGGAGTTAATAAAAATGGGAATAAATACAATGGTCATCCCTGGCCTCCACGGCCCCTAGTTGAACTACAGAGGTTCCAGGATGGATGAATGGGTGGATGGATGGTTGAATGAATTTAAAGTTTTAGGTATAAATACAATTTATTAAAATTAAAAGAAATGCGAAACATGGGCACCTAGGTATTGTGATAATATGGAATTAAGTGATCCCTGGTGATTCCCATCAGTATATGGTGATTTTAATGGAAGAGTCTCTACTGTAGTTTCAGTGATCTTTTTACCATCTTCATGGTTTCTTTTCAACACCTGTTTTTTTTTTACCTTTTTACATTAATGAGAACTTTTTCATGGAAGGTGTATTATATGTAGCTATAAAAATAATCACCTATGGGGTAGTGAGAGAAGCTGTTTGGTTTAAATCCCGTATGCGTTTTGTGCCTTATATAATAAGTCTTTCATGTAAACAAATGATAACTGTTTGGTAAATTATAATCAAAAGATATTTGATACGTTGCTCAAATACTGCAACAGCCATTAGCGCTGTATATCAGAAGGTTATGAGTTCAAAGCCCAGAAATGAAAAAAAATAAAAAAACAAGATCAAAAACCAAAGCCTAGACACGACTCTGCAAACAGACCGCACTTCTTTCAATAAATGAATAAACATTCAGCGGAAAAATCGCTGACCTTTGCATGTTGACTGAAGTTTTAATTCTCTCCAGAACAACCGAATCTAACCACCGTGCTTTATTCGAGCCGAGCTAACGCACTCTGGTCTGAACTGAGACACGCTGAGAGTTTCTCTTCTCCTTCAGTGTCCACGTTCCCTCTCAGAAACAGGATGTCGAAAGCTGACGCTCAGGAAAAAATGCAATTTTAGAGAAATCCAAAAGCGAAATTTAATTCCAAGAATCATCCCTGCTCTTGTTTCGTTTATTTTTCTTTTATACGTCTACCTCTAAATCTGGAGCAGTGGTGTCTCAGAGGGCTAAGGCACTGAGTTACTGATCGGAAGGTTGGCGGTTCGATTCCCAGCTCCACCAGGTTGTCACTGTTGGGCCCTTGAGCGAGGCCCTTAACCCTATCTGCTCCAGGGGGCGCTGTCTCATGGCTGACCCTGCGCCCAGTTACGCAGAGATGTGCGAAGAAGGAATTTCACTGTGCTGTAATGTATATGTGACAAATAAAGGCTTAACTTAACTTTGAACAGAGACAGACACTGTGATTAAAAATAAATTTAGTAAAATAAAAAAATTATAATAAACCTAGTTCGATCAGAAGATCTTAAAATCGATTAACCCTTTCTGTGTTTGACAGTCGCTTCCTGTTGCAAATGAAACACTTTCTTTGGTCCATTTATAACGACAGACTTCACACCAAAGTACTGGTTCCTCTTTTTTTAATGGAAATAGTGACATCAGCGTTTCCAAACGCTGCACGCAAGTACGCCCCAGAAGCCCGATCTTACGACACGAAAAAAGAGGAAGAACACAAAACAACGACTAAAAGAAAAATCTTTTCAGTAAACACACTTAATATTCTTTTTTTTAATTATTTTTCTTCTTTTTTTTTTTTTCATTATTTACCTGAGCTGAGAAATCGATCAGTTTGGGAAGCTGTAAATTGGAGCCGCCGCTGCTTTTCAAGAAATCCAGCAAGCTTCCTGGAAAGAGAAGAAAAAGATCAACAATCATTAATCAATCCATGAGACAATTTTTTTTACATCATCATCATAACAGCTTTAATGACCATAATATACTTTATTATTAAATACACATGGAATAAAAAAAACAGTGATGAATCAGAGTGATTATTTTACAGAAACACTACATGTTTTATTCATTAAATTACATTTTCCTACTATTTATCTGGTTATAATTTTTGTAGAACATCAAAGAAACAAGTTTATGTTTTTCATTTATGATACAGAACACTCATTACTATACCCAGACTCACTTATTTCTCTCTATCTTGAACTAAATACGTAATCAAACATGCTTGTCATGTTGCAGAGAAATAAGTGTGACCTCATCTGTCTTGAGAGCGTGGATAAAAGTTAGAGCTTTACTTTAACAAAGACATGATATTGGAGACTATTTACCACTTCCATAAGCGTTATGAACACTTCCATATCATTCATGGAAACCAGAATACCAGGAGAAACTCACCAAGCACAAGGAGAACATGCATGCACACAGACCGGGAATCGAATCCTGACCCTGGAGGGGTGGGACGACAGTGCTAACCACCACGCCACAGCGCCGTCTTCATCTAATCAATGGCTTAAAAATATACCCTGTTTCTGAATTCATCCACTATACAAATTCCAGTAAACAAGCCGTTGCTATAGAAACGATAACACATTTGACCATAAACAAGACGTCAACAAGGGCTGTCTATAAAGCTGAGCACTATAAATTATTTTAGATATATTTTTATTCTTATCTTATTTAAACAGAAGTGTGTGCGTGTGACATGTCAATACCGTTAGCCATGAACTCTGTGATGATGTAGATGGGCTCGCATTTGGTGACAACCGCGTAGAGACGAACGAGTCGCTCGTGCTGAAGCGTCTTCATCAGGTTCGCTTCCTCCATGAAAGCCTCGACCGACATGGTGCCCGGCTTCAGCGTCTTCACCGCCACCTTGGTGCTGTTGTTGTAATACGCTGTGAAAACATCAGGTCATAAGGTCACCGTCTCCTCATAGGGTCGTGCTCAAGCATCGCGTAAGGATGTCAGGAATCGGTACAAATCTCGCTTGGGTGAACAGCAGCCTGTTGCGCAAAGCTACAGGAATTCATCTTTTCATTTTTGTTTCTTTTCTCTTTCGGTTTGCTATGAATTTTTGGTTAGACTAAGCCACACACACACACACACACACAGACACAGACACACTCCCTTATTTCTCAATACTGGTGAGTCAAGATAAAGAGATATACTGTGTAATATATTTGAACTGAATAATGTTACGAGTGTCATCACGTCTCGCAATGTTGCGCTTAACATCGGCCTCTCCGCGGCTTTTCCCGTACGTGCTCATACATTTCTCGGTTAACAGGAACCCCGCCGGTCCTGCGACTAGCACTGCAGCTAGCTAGTCACCTAGCATAATGTGCCCCTCCCCCCAACTGTCCCACTCTTTTTTGTTTAACTACTGTATCTGTCCATACATCACATTTCCCAGGACGCGTATGTCTGATTTTATCTACAGCTTTATTTTATACATCCATACTGCTTTAACTATGACACAAGAAATCCAGGATTGGTTGCCATGATGCAAGAAATAACTTTAAAACAACAACAAAAAAGGTTTCTATGTGAAGGCATCCCTAGGCATTGCTAGACTTGTAACAGAAAAAAAATGCTGAAAGAGCTCTTTCCAAAAGCAGGATTGTGTTAGAATTAAAAGAAAATGTAATTTAACTAAATTATGGGACGTAACGTGGATGAATATTACTGCAAGTTAGTGCTGAGTAATTAGCCAGCTAGAGACTTGCAAAATCTTTCGGTAGGACGACGCGGCTAGTTCTACTGTAACTCGTGACTAACTGGAAGCGATGATCAGTGCGCTGATCATCAATGTATGATTCATAAATTGCTGCTCAAATTCACGTTTTTTCGTAGAAGACCTGACTTACGTGACATTTGCTTTTAAAACCATTTCAGACATGTTAGACAATTTGGAGTAATCACATTTTTTGTGTGTGTGATCTTCTTTAACTGCTTATGCAGCCTTTATTACCTTCACATTTTGCTTTTACAATAACTTTAACAAGGAAATTTTGAGATGGAATTCTATGCGAAAACAGGCACATTTTCATTCATTCATCTTCTATACCGCTTTATCCTGTATTTAGGGTCGCGGGGACCTGGAGCCTATCCCAGGAGACTCAGGGCACAAGGCAGGGTACACCCTGGACAGCGTGCCAATCCATCGCAGAGCACACACACACACTCATTCACACACTATGGTCAATTTGGGAACGCCAATTAGCCTAATCTGCATGTCTTTGGACTGTGGGAGGAAACCGGAGTACCCGGAGGAAACCCACCAAGCATGGGGAGAACATGCAAACTCCATGCACACAGAGACGGGAATCGAGCCTGGCCAGGGAATCGAACCCGGACCCTGGAGGTGCAAGGCGACAGTGCTAACCACTACACCACCGTGCCGCCCATTTTCATTCATTTATTTATTTAATTCCGAATAAAACAACATACAAATGCAGAATTGAATAGACAAAAAGGTTTAAATGCCTGTAGATTTTCCAGACTGCAATGTAAATCACTTTAGCATATCATCCGCCGAACAGTCTCCCAACATCTATTAGCGGCCAGTGTTCACAGTCCAGTATGCTGAAATAGCATTGTACGCTTCAGACATTTTTTTTGCGGTTCTCCTTCTGTTGATAAACTGACCACATAGATAGCGGAATGCTTCTAGAAAACGCTTGCAAGCTTATTGATGCTATCTGTCATTTTTTTCACTTACACAGCTAGATCCAAACTGAAGTGGTGAGAGCTGAGCTCCTGTATGTACAGTACTATCACCGGCACCTTTATTATCTTGCTAGTGCTACCCCATTTGTTTTTAGTTGGACCCATTTTGTTGGACTTCAGAACTGGCTCAATTCTTCATGGCATGGATTTAACAAGGTGCCAGAAACATTTCTGCTCGATATTGACATGAGAGCATCGTGCAAGCGCTGCAGATTTGTCGGATCTTCTGTTACACAGACACCCCAATATTGGGGTGAGATCTGGTGACTGTGGAGGATGTGTCAGTACAGTGACCTCATGGTCATGTTCAAGTTTGAGTTTAGCTTTGTGACATGGCGTGTCATCATCAAGGGATGGACGCGCTCAGCAACAATACTCAGGCAGGCTGTGGCGTTTAAATCAAGGTCAATTGGTACTAAGGGGCCCAAAGTTTGCCAAGAAAGATTTTTTAGGATGGATCCATGCTTTCATGTTGTTTACACCAAATTCTGACCCGACCATCCGAATGTGGCAGCAGAAATCAGACGCGTCTTATCAGACCAGTATACATTTTTTTCCAATTCAAAGTTTTCTATTGTACAATTATGGTGAGCCCAAGCGAACTGCAGCCTCAGTTTCCTGATTCAATTTCTATAATAGCAAAAGATTCTTCGGAGACAGATATACGCTTTAGTGCACATTACCAGGAAAGTATGCAAACACAAACTGCTGTATTTGAACAAAACCAGTTGATAAATTGTTTCTATCCTTGTAATTTTTTTTACAATTATTTTATATCGTTTAAACTATTTATCTTTACTTATTTATTGTGTCCTAGCTCCCTTTTACTCTTTTTCTCAATCGCTCTTTTTTGTTGTTGTTTTTTTTGGCCAGGGTGGGGAGTGGGGAGTTTTTTAACATTTAAAGTTAACTTCTTGTATTTTCTTATTTTTCTGTTTTAAACATAAAATTCTGTAAATCCTATATTACTGTTTTATATACTTGATACCATGTGCTTCATCGATCTCCTAATAAAAAAACCCTGAAAAAGGAAAACTATTATGTTTTCTTTGATGTTATCAGTAGTTGGTTTATACTGGGTTAAAACTGGAAGTTTCTCATATAATTTCTCATACTGTAAACTATTGAGCATGAGGCACAGCAAGCATACTGGCACTGGGGGGTGCCAATACTTTTTGGTTTCGTCCTACTAAAAAATTATTATTGATTGTAGAACGAAACATCGAGCAACATTACTATGGGTATATAAATTAAATAATAATAATAATAATAGCCAGAAATGTTTTAAATTATTTAAAAATTTTTATTTTTCAAAGAATTTTTAAATGACCCCCCCCCCCCCCCAGTGAAATAAGTGCAACATGTCTTAGGCTAGAGAATATTAGACACTACAGTACAGTACTTTAATGCTGCTAATGTCGGCTAATGTAATCGCAGTGATTAGGGGCCCAGGCACCATAAGTAGATGAGTGCAGGAAGCAGATTTATCGATTCAGCCACCTGCAGCTTTTAGATCTGGCACTGTACAGGCGGCACGTCATGAGGAAACATCTTGAGGTATATTTGCAAACTCGACCGCTTCCTGCAATTCATCGCGCCTGCCAAGAGGGAAGAAGCGGTGAGAATAATAATGGAAAAATAAACGCGAATGCAAATCCACCACCCGACCGCACCGCAGCTTCCCTCTTCGATCTTCCTGATAAGTGCCAGTGTGGGGCAGGTGCTCGGCTCACAGGCTTCGATTCAAAACAAGAAACGTTTAAATTAAAAGATGATGTTGCTCTAACCATGATGGAGTTTAAAAATTTGGATGGTTGGACTGATTCAGTGTGTCGTGAGCATGCTTTAGTGTAAAATAATGCAAATGAACACACACACTTTTGTCACTCAATCGAAGATGCAGTTACTTAACTCATTTGTTAGGTTATGAAACTTCATTAAAACATGGAGCAGTTCCTGTATTTTGTCACACTGAGGTTAAAATCCTCAACTCACCCATCCACACCTCTCCGAACTGCCCCGCCCCGAGCTTCTTCACCATCTTGATGGACTCCTTCGAGATCTCCCATGCATCTTTATCCCACGGTTTCTGCGCTTTGGGCTTTTCACACGCCCTCTCCAGTTTACGACACAACCCATCTGATTGCTCTGTAATAAAACACACGTAAACACTCAAAAATAAAAGAACTACTACTACTACAACTAATATGACTGCTTCTACTACTTCTGCTACTACAGAACCTTATAGCAATGGCTGCTTTTCATTAGAATCCAAAGCTGGCGTATTGAAATGTAACCTACTGTGGTAATGTTGGATCATTTTCGTAATATCTGTGAAGGTGATTTTAGGGGAGATGTAGTAGCCGCCGTTGTCCAGACTCCGGATTTTGTAATGTTTTACAACGTCTGAACCCTGGGGACCCACGTCTCGGATGGACAGCGAGTAGCTTCCTGTAAAAAAGGAAACACAGGAAACGTTGGAAGCAGAATGCATGGGGTCTACATTACCTACAAGAGTGATGTAATAGTGTTAATGAGAAAATTACCACAAGAATGGCCATCAATGCGAAGTGTAAAAAGGAAGTCTGGGTAATTTCGGACAGCAGAATCTGAAACCTACTAGTCTATTTCTAGTCATTTATTCGTTTTATTGCAAAAAATATGACATCTTAGCAAGTAAAATATTCTTTCACACTAGCCAAAATATATATACAGTAACCTCTTAAATAAATTTAGAACAAACCCAATATAAGCTTATTAAGCATATCTCTATATAGAATATAGTCTTATATAATGTATAATGTAGCACCTTGGTCCTGGAGGAACGTTGTTTCGTTTCACTGTGTACTAACTGTATATGATTGAAGTGACAATAAAGCCTACTTAAATTTGAACTTAAATTTATCTACACTTTATTAATATTAAGACCACAAACCAAATATGACTATAAGATGATTAAGCGTATTTCTATTCAAATGTTATTAAAATTGCAAGCATAAATGTCTTGTTCTACTGCTAGATAATTTTTCTTTTTTAAGAAATCTATTCATAAAAATTACCAAAAGTATCTGTCAATATAAAAAAAAGATTTATCTTGAATTTTTTATAAACTTTGACTAGAAATAACATAATAATCCTAAATTTGGTTTGTTGGAATCTTACTTTAGTGTAGATAAATTTTACTATATTCAATCTTGCTGTGATTTATTGCAGTAATGCCTTCCTGTGAATGATGGTGAATTGTGTGTAAGTTAAGATTTTGACAATTGTATAATCATTACTTCAGTCATAAACTATTAAAGGTATTATTAAAGGTAATTTTGCAGATAAATCAAGATTTTTATTAACCAACACATCATTGGTTAACTTTGGACATTTGGCCCCACAGATACATCAGTCTTGTTATACGATGTTTGAAACATTTGTACAGCGGAATTTGCTTACTATTTGCATCTGTATAACAACATGCATATTATTCAGTTTGTCGCATTTTAGCTACGCCAAGAACTTACGTGTAAAAAGCCAACAGCTTTAAGTTTACGTCTATTTTTTTGTCAAAATAATAAACAAGTTTATAGTGTTGAAAATAGTGGTGATGAAATATTGTCGCTAAATTTATTACATTTTCATTTTAAATATAATCCAAAAATTTCAACAACAGCAGTAAACACATCAGTATTGCTAATAGTTAACCTGGCTGTTACAAACGCAGAATATACACGTTTCAAGAAAATGCCCGAAATTACCCTCAACTTCGCCTGTGTACAGAGCAAATTTAGCCGCTTGAAGACTTTTAGCATTAACGTCCCAACATGTCAGAGAGAAACATTGCTATTCATGTTCATTTGATAGTTTTTTCTTTATCATGAAACCTTTAGCTACATTGTTTGTCTTCAGCTAACTAAAGCACAAGGCTTAATCTGAGAGACTTCTATTATTAATTTGCTAACACACTGTATCTGAGAGAAATGTTAATATTCTTGATATTCCTGTTTTCTCCCACACATTGAAGTGCTACTTTCTAGCTACTGTAGCTAAATCACCACGCTCAGGCAGCAGCTAGCTTACACTCGGCGACCATCTATAAAAAAGCTTTACACATTTTGTGGCCACATTATGAAGAGCAAATAAATAAATACATGTTACATATAAACATCTCAATCTCAAAATGTTTTGTAATTGAACAAAGTGTTTGAAATTTTATTCAGTAAAGTTCCAGAAACCTTTGGACGTCTCGCTCTCTCGGATGAGGTACGACCCGGGTTTGTTAGCAGGCGCTAGCAGTTGTCGTTCTGCATCTTTTCTCGTAATATCTTTGAAGAACCATCTGAAAAGCAGCCATAAAGAAAATAAATCAATAAATAAACAACTCTTGGAAAACTCTCCTCAGTTCAGTTCCTATGAAAAGCTAATTATTTGCTAGCAAACAGTGAAGAAGTCTTCTTTCCTTCTTAATAGTTCAGGGATTTTGGATTCCTAAAACTGTTCTGCTTGGAATGTTTCGGGAAGTTTTAGAGTCAAACTTTTAAAAAATTTTAGATTTGAGAATCTTTCTTAACAGTAGCTCTGTAGTAGGTCTGAAATGTAAACAGTTATTATAAATTTACATTTAGGCAGACACTCTTATCCAGAGCGATTTACATTTTTATCTCATTACACATCTGAGCAGTTGAGGGTTAAGGGCCTTGCTCAAGGGCCCAACAGCAGCAACTTGGTGGTTGTGGGGTTTGAACCTGGGATCTTCTGAACTGTAGTCCAATGCCTTAACCACTGAGCTACCCCTGGTCCTTATTAGCAAGGACCCCCTATGCTAAGCATGGTGGCGTAGTGATTAGCACTGTCCCCTCGCACCTCCAGGGTCTGGGTTAGCTTGGGTTGGATGCCTCGTGGTCTGTGCGTATGGAGTTTGCATGTTCTCCCCGTGCTTTGTGGGTTTCCTCCGGGTACTTCGGTTTCCTCCCACAGTCCAAAGACATACAGATTAGGCTAACAGGTGTTGCTAAATTGCCCGTAGTGTGTGAATGTGATTGTGAATGTTGACTAAATACAATGTTAATCACCGTTGACCTCCACGGTCCCGACTTGGATTACAGAGGTTGATGATGATGATGATGACTATGCGAAGCACAAAAATCACAGCTTGGTGGTGTTGTGGGGAACTTTTTTATGGGAAGCTGATTTGCCCCTACCACCCCAGACACCAACGAGCTACTCCACACGCCCGTATTCATGTTGAGTCAGATGTATTACGTTTGGGATGGAAAAACCCTATTTAGGATGACAGTGGAATGTTACAGCACTTACTCTTCTGTCTCCATAGTGTCGACCTGGGCGACGTAATTGGACGGGATAAAACCTTCTTTCCTTGTGCTCAGAGATTTTGCCTTCCACCATTCGCCATGCCTGCACAATAATAATAATAATAAATATAATTACAGTGATAAAAAATTTGTTTAAAAGAACAGCATCTAGGACAGTGCAGGTAAAAAACATTAAAATATCAACAGATAATCTCTAGCATGATGTACACTTACTCTTCAAGAACCTTCATCTTCTCCCCTTTCTTAAATCCCAGATCGTCCTGATGGATCGCCTCGTACGCATACAGAGAGACGACTATTTTGCCTTGCTCTTGTTGCTCTTTGGGAGAAGAGAAAAAGCGGTCTGTTAACAAAAAAATAATCTGTCAGCCGTTCCAAAAGTATTTGCTAAATATTAATCGTGTCAAACCTTCCATTTGCTGGAATCTCTGTCCAGGTAAGAGTCCTGATGGAGGAGAAGTATTCTGCAACACGACAAGCAAGAATGCAGACAGTGAGCATGTAAGGATGTTTTCATCATAGGTGTTTTTTTGTTGTTGTTTTTTTTGCCATTATAGAAATTTAAGATCCGCTTGTCAGACTTATGTAAAATCTTTATTCCATTAAATAAACCTAATCTAGACAGAAAGCTACGCTACTATTTAGTCGATATGTCCTATCACATTGCGCACTTTTCAGACTGTGGTCTAATTTTATCTTCTATACATACCAAATCATTCATTTCTTTTCACACGCAGGTTACAGGTCACACCTTTTTAAAGAGCGAAACGTGTCCCTTCACACGTCTTTTAAAAAAGGGAAAAAAAACACCAAGTGTGAAAGAGTTCTTGAAAGAAAGATCTCCAATTAAGAAACGAAAGCTTATCTATGATGCATTAATCATATTTTCACACTCGCCATTAGACTGATGTGATCTTACAACAATCGTCTGACAAGCCATAGTGAGTGAGAAGACTTTCCCCATACTGACTCACTACTTACTATAGTATGGGGTTTAGGGGAGGTTGGATCTCTCACATATACCGTTTTTTCAGGTTGTACAGGCTCGCGCTTCTTCACAACAAACGGACCTCCACTCTGCCCATCGCCCAGCTTGGATTTTTTACAACCCATGATTTCTGTCAGGGAGAACAGTAGAAGAGAAGAAGAGAGCGGTCAGGAGAGACACGCCTTAAAGTGACACGTCAGATACAAAACATTTACACAAAGTATTCGCTCTGCCTGTTTAGCTTTTTTTTGGATTCGCTAAACTAGACGTAGCTAACATGGAACATGACGCTTAGACTGTCGCTAGAGATTTATCTCTATTTTACCGCTATTTCTACGGATTTTTTTATATTCATTGCATTCAAAATCTATTTGTCCATCAATCAAAGTACAAATATATATATTTACGTATACATGTATGGATATATAGATTAATAGAAATTGTGTTTATTTTAGGCTGTTATGTTTGTATTTATTTTTTCCCCAACATGTACTATAAAATTTGGTCAGTTGATAAAGCTAGAAATGTTATAAATTTATGTATTTTTCTTTTTTTAATGTTTTTATTTTTATGACATCCATCTATCCATCTAGGAACTCTGAAGTTCAACTGGAGACTGTAAAGGCCAATGGTGACCATTGTATTTATTTCCATTTTACGATCGTGGCAGGATCGCCGTGCAACACACACACACACACTATGGGCAATCTGGGAACGCCAATTAGTCTAATCTGCATGTCTTTGGACTGTGGGAGGAAACCCACCAAGCACGGGGAGAACATGCAAACTCCATGCACACAGAGACGGGAATTGAGCCTGGCCGGGAATCGAACCCGGACCCTGGAGGTGCAAGGCGACAGTGCTAACCACTACACCACCGCGCCGCCGTTCAATGGAATTCAATGGACATAATTAGGAATGCACGCAGACCCCGAGGTGGGAATCGAACCAGGACCCTGGAGGTGCGAGGGGACAGCGCTAACCACTACACCAATCTTTATTATATAATAATTATTTTTATTTCATGTCCATTGTTAAAAGTGCAATGCAGATATAATTTAATTTAATTGATTGTATTTCTTGAAACACCTTTATAAAATTTACGTTATTGAATAACAAAATAATAATGTTAATTAATAATCAGTTCCCAGATTGTGTCGACTGTAACCCAAGTGACGCTTTTTGTTCATGTTTACAGTAACCTAGGCTGTAACAAGTTACATATGACGCTAATCAATTTATCATAGCTATCCATTTCCGTTTCCATCTTTATTACCCCAACAGTCACTTTACACTTCATGTAAATATTATTCTCTTATTTAAAGAAACACTGTTTTGCCTGTGGGATTTGCACACACACACACACACACACACACACACACACACACACACAACAAGATTACAGTAAGTGATAAGGACTTTGAAGATAAACTTTGGTTCATTCAATACATTTAGAGTGACTTGCATAAGTATTGACCCTCCTTCTTTTTTTTTTTTTGGTTCTGGATTTAATGTATGTATTTGAAATAAATAAGCAAATAAACAAAATACATAAAATAAAATATATGAAATAATATAGAGAATTTAATGTGTAATTCTATAATGTCGTACTCCAATCCTGTGCTATTCCAGGGTTATATTTCAATCCTAACTTTGAGATCACAATAAAATATTGATGCGCTATAAAACAAAACAAAACAAAAAACAAATCAAGCTCTAATAGCACTTTCAGGAAATCTTCCCTCGACACAAATTCCAAAAGCCCCACTCTGTTTATCAGTGAATACGCAGGACTTAATCAGTCACCTATACACACCAGGAGCAGGCAGGCACGGCGACCGGGCAAAATTAATTACACAAAGGTATGCAGTGCTTGAATTTTATTAAGAACTTCCTCCTGGGAGCCGGGGGAATACAATTCTTAAACAGACTTAATTTTTTCTTTTTTTCTTTCTTTCTTTCTGCTCACTCACACTCTACGCTCTGTGGCCATTTTATTAGGAACACCTGTACATCGATGCCGCATTTGTCAGACAGTCAATGATGTGGGAGTGGTGTCATGCAAATACACGACAAGAGCTTTGGTTATTTCTCACGACAAACACAAAAAGGGAAATGGTGCCAGTGCTGGTGCCAGGAAGACTGGCATTTCAGACAATGCTGAACTTTAAACTTATAATTAAACAAAACAGAAAGTTGATCACGGGTACAAATAAGAATGGAAGCAAAAAAAAGCAAAAAATCTTCAAAAATTTTTTATTAAGGAATTGAGATGAGCTGTGCCTAGACCAGTGGTTCTCAAACTTTTTCTGTCATTCCCCACTTAAGGGGGTGAGCTAATTTTCAAGCCCCACTTGTCAACAAAATAATAACGAAATCGGCCAAGTTTACTGTTTATTGAAATATCAATTTCTAAACCATTTAGGATACATTTCACTGCGTGTTGTACTTGTATAACTATGCATGTGACAAATAAAGAATCTTGAATCTTGAATCTTGAATCTTGAATCTTGACCAATAAGATCAAACACCACCAAGTTCAAAATAGATAAAATACACGTGCAGTTGTTATACAAGGCTTTCGTTGTCACTTATCTTTGCATAATTGACCCCATGTTTATTAGCTGCTCAGCAATCGTTTGTAGTTTTTTTGCACTGGCCAATTCTGTATGCAACTTTGAATGAAGCCATTTGTGCTTTGCTGTCCACTGATTCAGATGTTACCATGCGATTCTCCTGCTGTCTGTATTCTGCCAGCTTTCTTTGAAAGAAGTCGAGTGGCTTATTAACGTGACTGGAGTGTGTTGTCTCTAAGTGTCTTCCTAATTTGTTGGGTCTCATGCGGTCTGCTGCCAGCAGTTTAAGACACAAAACACACACGAGTCTCTCTTCTGCCCCCACCATCACCACCATGAATCCCAGCTCAAGATAGGCTTCATTAGGGGTGGGCGATATAACCAAAATCTTCTAACACAGGAGAAGCAATTTTCTACCTCGATAACGATATATATCACAATATAGCAATTTGTATCTGAAAATGTATAAATAAAAATTCAAACACAAAGAAATTGTTTTACATAATTTTATTGTTTTATGTAATTTTATTTAAATTGTGAATTGCTGGGGTTTGCTGCATTTTTTTACTTTGGCCATATTCGATGGATTTCAGATGATAGAAAAGGTTTGACGTGTTTCCACCACTTGTTAAAACAGTGCACTTGCGTACCTTCCAAATCACGTTCATCTCATTCGTATCACTTTTTTTCTACCCAAACCAATTCCACACCACAGACGATGCACCTTTTTTCTTTACAATCTCCTCATTGTTGGTTTTGTCACATGTAAGCAAACTCACTGCTGCTGCACCGTCTTCTTCCATTGTAGAAGTGTATGTGAAGCCAAACACATCAAAAGTGGGACGAAACCGCGGCATCCGATTGAACCAAATATCTGCGCAAATACAGCGCAGCAATGATCTGGTTATCACAAACCTGCGCGACCCACTGTGTTTTTATTTAAAAACGATTTAAAATGTCAGAATTGTTTCCGCCTTGCCATGCCTGGTTTGTACGTGCGCATCCCAGTGGGGTAAAATGTACTTTGATGGTCGGCGCAGTTTATTTCTGTCAGAGTCGCGCAGCGCTGCCCAGTGGGTCGCGCAGGTTTCAATTCAATTTACTTGAATTAATGATCAATTTATTTGTGTGTGATTGTTTTGAGTGTACGCTCTTCATTATCAATAAAGAAAAGCATGAATTAGAATATGTACTCTCCTATTATTTTCCACTAATTTCCTCCCGATCATTGCGCCCCACCTGTCATGTCTGTATTCCCCACTAGTGGGCCGCGCCCTGACACTTTGAGAACCATTGGCCTAGACGGACACACACACATGTACACACTCGTCTGCGTATGGTAAAGGTTCACATTCTCACAAAGATGATGTCATACTCTTGACTCGTATTCTCGACAACAGAAGCAGCAACGTTTTTTTTTTTCACAGAAGAAAAATAAAACTTTATGAGCAGGAAAATAAACCCCGCCATTTTTGTTCTGTCCTGTGTACGACCTCGGCTAACACAAAACAACGCTAGCTAGACCTAGCATACTTCGACCTAAAAGTCGCTAAAATCCAAACAAGCATTGCTAATTGTACATACAGTACAAAGAAATAAAGACCTCTGCAAAACGTGCTCATTAGGGTAGGTCTAATGAATGTGACCACTTCCTTATGAAGGATGAGGTTCGTGTCACAGCTGTGGCAGAGTTTCAGCCACTGCACTACTTTCATCTAACACACACACACACATACACACCTCAAAGCAAGAAGTAGACTGACGAAGATGCACACGATTAAAAACATTTTTCATTTGAGAACGAATTTCTTTCGCACAACTTTAACGTCTAGACTGAACCCAGTTAGCGAGTCACGCAGGAACAATACATTATTGTAAATCCTTCACGTGAGCAAAGTTAACAAATACGTAAGCGAATAAGTATCTCAGATTTTTCTAAATGTGATCAGTAAATGTGATGTTTATAAACATAATGCAACAGAATGAAGCTTATATTCTAATCCACACAGCGGGAGAAGGTGAACAGAGAAGTTAGACAACACAATAGAATTAAGGTTAAATGATGAGGACAGATGTGAAAGAAGGTATAAAAGGGGATGATTTATTCCGGTCATGCTCCCCGATGTCAACTACATCAGGACGGGATCCCTTTTAAATCTGGTTCCTCGTAAGATTTCCTCCTCATGACTTCTCAGGATGTTTTTCCTTGCTCTTGTTATCCATGACCTACTCATCAAGGGCAACTTTACAGTACAGTGTAAAAGTCTTTGCAGCCTGTCACAGTAAAACATTCGTTCACATTTTTTTATTTAATCTACATTATATAATTAAATTGAATATGGAAAAAATAGGGGAAAGCGCAAGACTTTCTCACAGCACTGTATATTTCCGTAAATCTGCATGTGACAACGTCCACCGTTAAAAGCACTATTAAATTGTACTAGGCAATAAAATCAATAATTAGAATTAAAACTAGGTAGTTAAAGGTTGAAAAAGGAAAACGTTGACTTGTCTGGTAATTCTAGATTTTTGCTGCAATGAACAGGAATTTGAGGATAGTTTGATGTAAAGCAGGTGCTTCGTTTCATGAGGTGTAAAAATGTGACAAACGCTTTCTCAGCAAACACACACACACCGGAGTCCTTAGAACTAGCCAAGTATCATTTGAATGCTTAAAAACATCTGATTATCGTTTAATAGGAAATGATTGCATGTGTGTTTGAGAAACTTGAAAAAGATATAAGAGGGTCCAACAAAATTGACATCACCCCAATACAATCACGTCCCACAGTATAGACCCACCCATGACGCTGATTGACAGGTTTCCCTGTAATGCGTCGGAAATTCAAATGCAAAATGGATTGTGTTTGAGTTTTGTCAGGCTACATACGCGACACAGACAAAAGTGAAAAAGCATATGACCGGCTCAACTTGTAAGACATGGGAAATGCAACTGCAAATGGACTGAAATTTGGCAGTCAGTGTTCGTTCGTGAAGGCGAAAAATCAAATGGTAATGCAAAATTTGCAACCGCATTTGAATTATGTCACACTTTATGCGTCCACATATGGGAAACGCAATTGCAAATGCAATTTGCAATTCCTTTTGAAAAATGTCCAGGATTTCCCTCCATACATATCACTTAATACTAACTAAAAATTAATAGCTGTTTTTAAAAAACCTTGATCAAGTGGTTGGCATTCTTGGTTCAATATAATTACCAAGAAATGAACTGCATTCCCCCCCTTGCCATCCCAGCTTGGTTGACTTGGTTGTGTGCAACCCATCCTCTGCATCTAATGAGATGGAAGAGTAAGATGACAGTAGAGATGGAAAAAATATCGATTCGATGATGTATTGTGATTCTTTTGTGTGGCAATTTGTGTATTGTGTCCCTGGCTTCAAAATCTATTTTTCAAAAAGAATTTTCAGTCAATGTTTGTTTGCATCTGAGGTGGTAAAATGTTGCAGTTCATCTGTAATCCTATAGGTGTCGTGCTCTAATCTATTGACACACTGGCTGGCAGCACAGCGAGTGCTGCACACCTGTGTGGTAGGAGGGAATTATTTTTTATTTGTTTAGAACTGTAACAAAATGAAACAAAAAATGCAATACTGGCAGGATCGCAAAAAAAATCTAATCGGCACCTGGATATCGTGATAATATTGTATCGGCCGGTCGCTGGTGATTCTCGTACCTGCACAGCAGTAACTGAACAATAGCAAGTGCATTAACAATAAAACGAGGAAAAGACCAATCAAGAATTTTAGACAATGTTTGGTATTTCTCATCATCTTAAAATTAATTTGCAATCAATCAACTGATAAATATGTTCTGGTTTGGATTTTGCAACAACAGGATGGACGTGTCCTCAGATTTGTACACTTTTACCCCAACACTTTGTACATCTCAACCCCAACTAGGGCTGCACGATATATCGAAAAAATATCGTTATCGTGATAATGGCATGCGCGATAACCATATCGCAAGGAGTTGCGATAAATACTTTTTTTGCCAAGCATTTGTGTGTCCAAATTTGACCAATCAGATGGGCCCTTACTATGTTTACACCCGCTTATATCTTTATATATATATATATATATATTATTTATATCTTTATACTTCATTCTGTCGCGAACTAAGCCCGGATGATCAGAAGACTTAGCGATTAGCCGTTAGCCGCGATTAGCCGTTAGCCGCGATTAGCCGTTAGCCCTTTATAGACGGTAAACCCAAACACGGAAGCAAACAAGTAGGTAGGATAACCACGCGAATTAGTTTAAGGACTCTCACAGAAGGGGAGCAAGGGAAAAACACAAATTTAATCCGCGTCCTATAAACACACACTCAAATCAGAAAGGAAACGATCTGAACCGACATGGTGAACACAGTGACTAAGCATGTGGTGGTTTGTTTACTCCTCTTATACTTCCCGGGTCCTAGTGCCGGTCGCGGAGCGAGTGTGCGTCTGTGACAAATATTATTTTTTTTATTTAATTTTTGTTTAATAATATTTATTTAAAAAAAAAAAAAAACAGGCAAGCCAAAGAGAATATTTTGTTTAAAAGTTGCTCTTGTTTTAAGACACTATTGATGAGTGTATGGTTCCAGGTAAATAAAAAGTAATGATTGAAAGTAATTCATATTGTGTTGGCAGGTTTATAGTAACAGCAAACCAGAAGTCAGAATATCTGCTGAGGGGTTTAAGTCATTCATAGTGTTTTGAAGTCTAAATATTTGCAACTTCCTTGACATATAGTTTCTTTTTAGCCTGAATTAGATTTAATTACATCAGACGAATATCTATTACCTGTTTATTTTAGTATGATCATTACATATAAATAAATAAAATAAAAAAAAGCAATAATAATAATAATAAAAAATGCATTTCTCTAGGGAAATGTTATATCGCAAGAAATATCGTTATCGCAGTATTCAACAACAATATCGCATATTGCATATTTTCCTAATATCGTGCAGCCCTAACCACAACAATGCTGAAGCCAAAGTCACACCCTTTACTGAAGACATTCGCAAACAATTTTCAACAGACTGAAACTAAACCCACATTAGCTTTCCAAACAAAAATACTGCTGTCCACTTTGCACACAGTGTCGTTAGGGAATCCCATGCAGCCGTCTAACAGGTTCTTTCACACTGCTGAATTCTTTCCTGTAAGGTGGCCAGGTTAAACATCTGCACCTCTCATCTGTGGTCGAAGCTACATTTTGTCAGCTGCGGTTTGTTTTAATGGTTTCACTTTGTGTCAAACGGTACAGCAGGGGTCCACTGTTTCTCTAAAAGTGCTTTACTTTCACATAGCATGCGATACATACGGCCTATAGGTTGCAGTTATTTCGTGTTGCTTAGAACCTGCTGCCTTGTTTCCTTCCCTCTGACTCATCCACTTTATTCAAATAAAAATGTCTAATTATATTTCGAGCATTGTGTAAAGCAAAACTAAAACATACTTCCTTCTGCCAACATCGCTGTCAGGAAATACATTTGATTTCCTTATATATATATATATATATATATATATATATATATATATATATATATATATATACACATTTTTTTTTGTTACTGTGTTATTGTGTAAAGATCGCGTTAGACTTGTCTGGGGGATTTTATGGGTAAATCATTCAGTAGTGAGTATCAGAGCAGGAATCAGCTGGACGCTAGAAGAAAAGTGACACTGTATTTTTAGAAAGTCGTCAGGAAGCTTGCAGAGCGTCCGCATAGCCATAGATCGGCGCGTGTGACAGTGAAGCAGGCCACCGAAGCTGCGTACTTCCTCCTCTGACCATCCGCTATGTGGGTTTCTTTTTTTTTTCGAACAGGAAGAAGTGATCAGAGCGAGGCAGCAAGAAATGTACCACAGAGGTTGCTCACACATTGGCCTTGAGCTCAGCGCTAGCCACAGAACGGTTTGAGTGCTAATCTGCTCATTAAGGCTGCTTCTCAAACTGACGCACTCATCTGCATCTTTGTTGGAGATGACATCAAAGTTGTTATTATTATTATTCATGTTCTTATTATTATTCGGCTCTTCTGGTTGACTTCCTTCACTTTGCTTCCTAATGTTTGCACTGGAGAAGTATCTAAGTATCTATCTAATAAAACCTTAATATTAATATTAGCAGGTCTAATAAAAAGAGAAATCATTAACAATTGCTGTGATATGCAGTAAGAGCGATAAAACACTCCAGGACATGCTGTTATATGTAAATCATTCACTTTGTGTTGATAACTTTGGCTCAGGTTCATTTATCATTATTTATCATCCTGTAACGGCATGAGACGTGTGTTTTATTGCTTCCATAATCTGGACTTGGAACCAAGGCAGAAGAACCTTCGACCTTACACGAAAAACATTTGATAATCCGTTCAAAACGACACCAACGGCCTTGTACGAGACCTCACTGTACAGAGTAGATCTCAGTTAGACTGAATAATACTCAGAACTGTCATACAGTACACACATACAGTATCTGATGATGAATAACGACCTACTCTATTAATACATTCTCAGGTTTTAATCTCAAGCAAGCGGATGCCAAGTTAAAACAACTTTTAGCAGCAATCCAAAGTCCACAGTTCCTTTACAGACTTCTCGCAAAAAACACTGACCCAAACAAGGTTTCTCCTTCAAAAAAAGACGATTCAAATGAAAAAATCACTTTTAGGAAGTCTAGAACAAGCGAAAAGCCAAATAGAGATCTGATCTTTTTTTTTTTTTCAAAGAAAAATCTGTTTTAGGAAGAACAGACCACAAAACCCTCCAAAGCGTAGACAGGATGATAAGTTTAGGAAGCATTGCAGACACAACCAGAGAGATCACTTTGGGAAGCTAAGACCCATGGAACAACATCGACATGGAAGCTTTAAAGCTCCCTATGATAGAGATTAATGAGATAAACAGACATAAAATCAATTTTAGCAAACCACAACCACACAAAATCTGGAGAATTACAAGGCTTCCCTTAAGGAAACTAAGAAACATCCAACACCATCCGCATGGAGGCTTAAGAGTTTAGTACGACACATGGATGCCGAGTAAAATCAGTTTTAAGAAGGGTAGATCTAAGAACAAATGGCCAGATTTTGAGTGTTTAGATCACTGGTCTTAAGAGTTCCTTATTAGACAGAATTCACAGTAAAATCCACTTAGCCAGGATTGCGTTTATTTTCAAAGATCCATCAGGGAACCCTTTTGAGTTTTTGTGGAATGTGAGCACCCTTACAAGAACTTGAACTGAAACTCAGTAGTTTGATCTCTATAATAAGATTAGTTTGTTTGGTCTCTTGGTCACTTTTAAACTCTCTATTATATCTTCTAATCTAAACACCGATTCAGATTCACCAGTCAGTTTCTGCATTTTTTCGCCTTGATTTTTTTAAAATACAGAAATAGACAAACAAGACAAAAGGCCCACTCTTTGTTCCAGTAAGAACACCAAAGTGCAAGTTAGGTAGTTTTACTTCCTCAAGTCTCCTTCTGGGTCCTTTTTTATAACCCACTACACGATTCTGTTCTAAGCGCTGCCTGTTATATCTGTTCTGATTTTTTTTCCCTCCATAGTACAAATTTACATGTGCTGACTTCTTGAGATAAATCCTTGTTAACATGACTCATAAAAATTAAATATAAGATAGAATCCGCCAATGAAAAGGGAGAAGAAACGAATGTGAGAAATCTATTCTAGATTAACTAATAATTGTCGGGCCACTTCCTGTTCTGAACACAGTACAAAGTTTGTAGTCTTAGGAAAGACAGTTTAGTAATTTCTGTTAGCAATGGTAAGTAGATTTTTTTTTTTGTGGAAACTATTTGCAAAGTTAGACTAACTAATCATCCAGAATCTCTTGGGCAACATTTTTCTCAGCGCAATCTTTAACGCATCACTATGAAATTGTAAAGTGCGACGCAGGAACTTTGCACTCTGATTCCGCTGACATTATTTGCATATGGGTTTAGAGTTTCTGTAAAGAAATGTGTAGGCAACGGTTATGGAAGGAGTCTCCAGTGTCTGCACTTTGGGACAATAAGTGGTGAAGAAGCAACCGCACGTTTTTTGATATTTTCAGGACAGAGGAGTTCGCGCTTTGCGGTTTCTGGGTAACATGACTAATTGTGTCACACTAATTTTAAGCTGCTATCTAATACGAACTTAACAAGGACGTCACACAACCACGTCAATGAGAACTTTCCGACAACCACATGATATCGAGTTGTTCATTATGGTTGAAGAGATTTTTTAAAGCATTATATTATATTTTGATACAATGATAATCCACATCATCAATGATAATCCACATCCACACAAGTCCACAAATCCAAATCCATAACATGAATGCCTGGTCTGATGGTATGTAATATGTTATAAAGTTAAATATAATATGTATACAAAAAAAAACAAGGATAAAAATGTACACAAATACAATATTTTTCATCTTTAAGCATGATGCGCAGATGTTCGTTTTCAGAAAGAGGTCTCAGTAGACCATCTGAGGACGCTTCACTGGCCAAAGAATCAGTGAGGAACTCAAAAAATGTACAGATTTCAGAGCGTGTTTTGGGTTTGCCCATCTGGGAAAATCCTTCAAGCTTGAACTTTTCTCATGTTTTAAGTTTTAAGTTTCAAGAAGAACCCAATCACACCTCCAGCTTTATTAATCATCCAAATAACCACTGAAGAACCCGCTTTAGGTAACAGAAATCATTTGATAGTCATCGTTCAATTCGGCAATTATAAATTTAACTTCAAATGAAGGTTTCTGTTTTTAAATCGTCCAAATCTTTTGAGATCCTTGAATGATCTCATGTAGTGAAGGAACTCTTTGGTCTTGAGGCTTCCATTTAGCACTAAAAAACAAATTAAAAAAAAGTTAATAATTCTTAAAGGCAGAGCTGTAGTTCTTGACCTGGAGTCCGTCTTATCCAGTAAACAAAACAACAAGCAATCAACAACCAATAAGTCATTATATGTATTATAATATTCATATACTTATTTCTGTATTTGACTTCTCACTTGAATCGACTGACAACAAACCAAGACTGAACAACTCGAAAACAAGTTGATGTGAACCAAAAATCAAGCTTAGAACTTCAACTTGGATGTAATATTACATGGAAGCAGAAAAAATGTATTCAGGTTACATAATGCACACAAATTAAAACTGTACTTAGTTTTATGGTTACAGTGAATGGCGTTCCTGGGTGGTGAAAACATAACAGAACTAATAAACCGTATTCAGTGGTGTGAAGGTAAAATATACAGTATACTATATATATATATATATATATATATATATATATATATATATATATAACATTAGATATATAACATAACATTGAATTTTATTCTTAGGGAATTTTATTCTTTAAGTTCTTATAATTATGTCACGAAGCACTGTGATACTGTACATGACACAGAAAGAAAGATTTTATTGTAAACCTGTCATATCTAACACTAAAAACTTCTCCATTACTTTTTCATAAGAAAAAAATTATGATTTTTTTAAATTTTATCATTTTTAAAGAATGGAATAATTAACTTTTGAATGATGTTTGCCTCTCTTTCAGTTCAATACGGCAGAAAAGGAAAAACAAAAACTCTCTCTATATGTACTGTGTGTGTGTGTGTGTGTGTGTGTAGTGTACATGTACTGTATGCATTTTTACACAAAACCCATAGAGGTGATGTTCATGCATGTGTGTGTGTGTGTGTGTGTGTGTAAGATTTAACGGATATAAAGGTAGAAGCAGGCCTCCCTGTAAGATGGTATGTGTGTGTGTGTGTGTGTGTGTGTGTGTGTGTGTAAGATATAAAGCAGGCCTACCTGTAAGGTGTGGAGTCAGAGCTCGCGCGCTGAGCCGCACAGGAGCAGTGAAGAGGAACTGCAGCGCGCGCGAGGTTTTTCTGTTACTCTGCAACTTCCGGGTAAAACTCATCGGTTTTTCACATTTGCATAATAGAGCAAAGCCCAAGAGTCGAGTCTGTGTGTTCACACACACACACACACACTCTCTCACCCGCCGGTCAGGTCATGATCCTGTTACATCAAAGCCTTTGAACTTCCCTTCATTCTTTTATCTTTTCTTCTCATATAAAAACTGACATATAAATAGATAGATAGATAAATAAATAAATAAATAAAGACTTTTTGGGGTTTTTTTTAATCAGTAACTGATTTTTTTTTAATCACTATTAAGATTTAATATTTTATCCCTCAATCAGTCAATTTCATCATCAAAGCTCATGTAACACTTAACATCATTATATTAAAAAAAAAAAAAAAACTCCTCTCTCTAACTCTCTTTCTCTCTATAGTATATATCACTGATCACTGTAGTATATATGTAGTATATATCACTGATCACTGTAGTATATATGTAGTATATATCACTGATCACTGTAGTATATATGTAGTATATATCACTGATCACTGTAGTATATATGTAGTATATATCACTGATCACTGTAGTATATATGTAGTATATATCACTGATCACTGTAGTATATATGTAGTATATATCACTGATCACTGTAGTATATATGTAGTATATATCACTGATCACTGTAGTATATATGTAGTATATATCACTGATCACTGTAGTATATATGTAGTATATATCACTGATCACTGTAGTCCATCTGGGGACCAAACGTGAAGTCCTGATATTTTCCAGAATCCTTTTCTATTTTAAAGCCCTTTTTATCGCTCTCCTCCTCCCAGCCGTTCTTTGATGTCATCAATCCATCTTCTTTTGCGTCTTCCTACTCGCTGTTTCTCTCAATCATCAGTCTGATTAATCTTTCTTCAGTAACAAACCAGAGTCCCTAGTTGACTGTGGCACAGAACTTTTTAAGGCCGGTCGCTGTCCGTTCCAGTTTGATCCCTTTGTACAACCATGGTGGGACCTCCAGGCAATGTGCATCCTTTACCCAGTCTGACGACTGGCACCCAATTTGCTGGTGGTGGTGTGTATATAACCACCTTATATGTACTGTACAACTTACTGTATATGCAGTACATACTGTATCCCATTATTCACTGTCACTTTACGCACACTGACATTTGCACATTTCATTTCCTTTTCCTACTCGCTTATTTTTATTATTTTGAATTGCCAGTTTGCACTCTGTTTTTTCTTCGCATAGCATCTGCAATACTGTGCTAATTTATATATGGTACAATTACATTCTGCCAGAATACAGCTGCTGCTATAACACAATAATTTCCCTCACTGGATCTATCTATCTATCTATCTATCTATCTACAGTATAAAGAACAGTAATTAAAACATAATAACTGAATTCATGAACTTGCATTCTATTACTAACCCACTCTCACTCACTCAATCATCGTCTATACTGCTTTATTCTGTATTCAGGGTCATGGGTGCCCTGGACTCTATCCCAGGAGATTTGGGGCAGGAGGCAGGGTACACACTGGATGAAGTGCCAAGCCATCGCACCGCACACATGCATACACACACACTTTGGGAATTATCCTAATGTGCATGTCTTTGGTTGGTGAGAGGAAACTGGAGTATCTGGAGAAATGCAACCAAGCAAAATCCGAGGTTTTTATTTTTTTACTAAATCATTAGGTACACTTTGAGTAGATAAAAAGCAAACCAAAGACAGGATTGCAAACCCCAATCTGAACCAGTCAGAAAGCAGACATTTACATGTGTTGATGCCTCAAGAAATCCCAAAGTCAAGAAAGCACTAGTTCCCTTTTCCAGCTTGGGTTTATATACTGTACGTCAAAACCACAGAGTTGCTCATCCTCAATTCTTTGTCTGATCTGCTTTTTATAATTATTCTTCAGTTATATTAAATAATTAGAGCGACAGCGAGTTGACTGCACACTCCATTCAGAAGTAATGGTAGCACACAGACATCAGCATCTTAACGTGGACGGAGCCGCGTGTAAACCCTGTGTACGCGGGTTACTTCCAATTACTATTATTACATTTAATTAATTCATTCATTATCTGTCCCGATTATCCTGTTTTGAGTTGAACTGCGTCCTCAGGCTTATTAATCCAGGGTGTTCGGGGCAAAAGGCGTGGTGATGGAGTGCCAATGCAACAATTGGCATAGGCTTGCACACATACATAATCAAACACTACAGGAAGTTTTAGAAATGCCAGACAGGTTACAGTGCATGTCTTTGGACAGTCAGAGGAAACCTAGCTAGCATAGAGACATCATGCAAACTGCACATACAGTAGTACACAGAGTGGAGGAGCGATTTGAAACCACAACCCTGGACGTGCAAGGTGACCATGGTAATGTCTAAGCCACCGTGCAGGCATTATTATATTTATTCTCTATAAGCACACTTATCCTGTACAGGGTTGCAGGAGCCCCGGAGCCATTCTTAGAAGACATCGTGGATGAGGAGGGGTACAACCTGGACGGTTGTTACAGTTTACAGCAGGGGACGAACACACACACACACACACACACACACACACACACACACACAGGCTCAGACAGTGTGGGCACGGTGGAACTGCCAGTTAGGCCTTCTCTGGCCATCTTTAGACTGTGGGAGGAAACCAGAGGAAACCCATCAAACTCTGGACTCTCTATTATTATTATTTTCTTCAGTAAGAACTTTATTTCCGTCAGAGTCAGTTATACAGGCTGGATGAAACAAAAGTCTAGTCACATGACATCATGCTCACACATTCGCATTCATTCTTACCATGAGGTAATTTAACATAATTTGTTCATATATATGCATGCTATTGGGATGGTACAAACTGGGGAACCTGAAGGAAACCTCTCCCAGTCTCTCTCTGTCGAGCTACACACGTCTCTCCTGAGCTACCAGTGATCCAGACTCCCTCTGCCCTCCAGACCTGTCTGACCCATCCTGGTGCCCCGCTTCTGGTTGGAGATCTCGTCACATTGATGCCCCGTGTGACGGTTTCACTCTACCATGAAGACGGTTCTGACCTCGACTGGTGTTGACAGCTGTTTCTCTGAGGACTTGACTTGGCTGCAGTCGCTCGATAGTTCAGGACTACCTGAGTCTCCAATAACTACCTGGACTCCATATTAACATCAACTGTTATAGCTGAACTGGCTGCCACCTAACACACTGTATAAATGCAGATCAATTCCTGCAATCTGTTTCACCCAAATGAGGATGGGTTCCCTGTTGAGTCTGGTTCCTCTCAAGGTTTCTTCCTATTGTTTTTCCTCGCCTCTGTCGTCCTCGGCTTGCTCACCAGGGACGATCTGACCATTTTGATTCAAACACATTCACATTCCATTCATTCATTCATTCATCTTCTATACCGCTTAATCCTGTGTTCAGGGTCGCGGGGGACCTGGAGACTATCCCAGGAGACTTCGGGCACTAGGCGGGGTACACCCTGGACAGGGTGCCAATCCATCGCAGGGCACACACACATACACACACTCACACACCCAATCACACACTACGGGCAATTTTAGGAACGCCAATTAGCCTAACCTGCATATCTTTGGACTGTGGGAGGAAACCGGAGTACCTGGAGGAAACCCACCAAGCACGGGGAGAACATGCAAACTCCATGCACACAGAGACGGGAATCGAGCCTGGCCGGGGAATCGAACCCAGACCCTGGAGGTGCAAGGCGACAGTGCTAATTCACATTCCATACAAACTTAAATATTTCTTTTGATTGTGTAAAGCTGCTTTGCGACAATGACAATTGTTAAAAGCTCTATACAAATTAAATTGAAATGGACATGTAGAGAACATACAGTCACCCGTTAACTGACAGTGAATCGTTGATGCTACCCACTGCATCACTTCAACTAAGCAATAATTATATAATATATAATAAAGTCTTATTGCGGACTAGCGCAAGTACTCGTCGTTGACAGTTGATAAGGTTTGCAGAAATGGTTAATAATAATCTGCTGATCTTTAATGTAATCAGTGATATTATTATTATTATTATTATTATTATTTCAGGTTGAAGCCCACGTACATGTCTGCCTGTCTTTCTGTACAGCAGAACTCTAACTTATTAATACAAAGAAATCACATTCTGTAAGGTTGAGTATCTTACGCCTTGTTTACACTTATGCCAAGTTGTACTTCTTTCATGGTCAGAAAAATTAACTTCCTGTTCGGTAATCGGAGAGTGAATCACAGATGAGAAATGTAAAAAGCAGATCAGATAAAGACGAAGTTTTGTCTTAAAACGACTCCAGTGCGTTAAAATTAACTAACACGACTAACATGACTTCAGCACTGTTATTTCAGCAGAAACCCTTTTTAAATATACACCATGTTCCAAATTATTCATTAAGGTATAATTTGAATTTTATTGAACAAGCCTCCTAATGATAACAATATTTGTTAAATATGAAAATAACTGAAAATGCACAACAAATTATTATGCACAACAGAGTTGAAACATTTTATAGGTCGTAAAGAAGTGAAAATGGGCTTGTGTTGAATTTGCAGCTTTAGGAGGTCATATTTAAAAAAATCTAAAGCTATTTCAATCAAAAATATCCTAACAGGGCATGTTACATCTTAACATAGGACCCCTTCCTTGATATCACCTTCACAATTCTTGCATTCATTGAACTTGTGAGTTTTTGGACAGTTTCTGCTTGAATTTCTTTGCAGGATGTCAGAATAGCCTCCCAGAACTGCTGTTTTTTTAATCAAACCGCCTCCCACCCTCATAGATCTTTTTGAGGATGCTCCAAAGATTCTCAATGGCGTTGAGGTCAGGGGAGGATATGGTGGCCACACCATGAGTTTCTCATCTTTTATTCCCATAGAAACCAGTGACACAGAGGTATTCTTTGCAGCATGAGATGGTGCATTGTCGTGCATGAAGATTTTGTTATGGAAGGCACGGTTCTTCTTTTTGTACCATGGAAGAACGTGGTCAGTCAATATACTTTGCAGAGGTCATTTTCACACCTTCAGGGACCCTAAAGCGGCCTACAAGTTCTCTCCCCATGATTCCGGCCCAAAACATGACTCCGCCACCTCCTTGTTGACGTCGCAGCCTTGTTGGGACATAGTGGCCACCCACCAACCATCCACTACTCCATCCATCTGGACCATCCAGGGTTGCACGACACTCATCAGTAGACTTTTTAAACACTTGTCTTCATGTATGCCTGGGCCCACTGCACCGTTTCTACTTATGAGAATTGATTAGGGGCCGAATAGTAGGTTTATGCACAACTGCAACCCTTTAAAATCCTACACCTAGAGGTTCGCAGGACGCCAGAGGCACCAGCACCTTCAAATACCTGCTGCTTTGTAATAGCATTTCAGCAGCTGCTCTCTTAATCTGATGAATTTGTCTTGCAGAAACCTTCTTCATTCTGCCTTCATCTGTACGAACCCGTCTGTGCGCTGAATCAGCCACAAATGTCTTCACAGTATGATGATCACACTTACGTTTTCATGAAATATCTAATGTTTTATACCTTGTCCAAGATATTGCACTATTAGACACTTTTCAGCAGCAGAGAGATCCTTTTTCTTTCCCATATTGCTTGAAACCTGTGGCCTGCTTAATAATGTGGAACAACCTTCTTCAGTACTTTTCCTTTAATTGGGCTCATCTGGCAATCTACAGTAATTATCACACGTGTCTGAGATTCATTTCAGTAATCCAAAGAGCCCTGAGCCACAATACCATCCATGAGTTTAATTTAAAAACCAAACATTTAATGTTTGTGACACTTGCATCCAATTTGCATAATAAATTGAAACATGGTGTAAACAGAAAGGTGCTATAGATCAGAAAATTTATTCTTACTATACTTTAGAAAAAAATATTAGTATTAATATTAAAATTTAATTAATATTAAAAGTTTTTTTAAAATATTTTTGTATTGTAAAATATTTAAAACTCATTGCAGCAATAATTCTTTTCCCTATTTTCCACACACACATACACAACAATATTGTTTCACTCCCTCTTCTCTATAGTGATTACCCAGTTCAGGGTCATCGGAACCCCTGAGCCTGTCCCCGGGGACTCGGGGCACACCCTGGACAGGCTGCCAGGCTTTCACAGGGCACACAAGGTCACATACACACTTACTCATCACACACTTGAAGGTGATTTGAATCAAATTTAAACCATTCATTTAAAACGAAAACAACATCCCAAAAGAATGTGAGAATGGACATGAAAATATGAGCATTTCTTACCTTTAAGACAAGAAACGTACATGTTGCTTGTCTGAGCCATGCAGAACACGCGATGTTAAATAGACACACACAACACGTGGTTTTTTTCACAATAAATAGGTTATGAGGTCACACCACACAATTTACATAACGACCTTTAATAATAAAAAAATAAAACAAAAACTGTAGAAAGACACTGGGTATCACATGTAAACACCTAAAACAGCAATTAGGTAAAATGTATTAATTAATAAATAAAGACTATATACAGTATATATATCTTATCATACACGAGATTACATAACAGAAATCAGATTCTGAAAATATTAAAAAGTTAAACTATGAATCGGACTTGATTAAATTGCCGAAATATGCAGTTATGGTTTTCAGTTTGTTATTCAGGAAGTTCTGCTCCACTTCCACTTTTCCACCCGGGCCGGCCAGAGACGCGACCTACAGTACGGAGAGACGGGAAAGAGAAAAGCATTTGAAACTAAGCCGTGATTACTGTCTGAGCTGCTGAGACACACTAATACACAACTCGAACACAATCCTGTTCACATGTAACAACATAAAAAGATCAGATTTTACTCTACACAGTGTTTGTGTTTGACATAAATAGAGGGCGTTCAAGTCAAACCGGGACTTGATGATGTGATGTGAACTTTTCGGGGAATAAAAGCGATTGACAGTTACAGAAGACATTCAGCAGGTGGAACATTGTAGAGGAGATGCCTCTGTGTGTGTGAACTGTACACACACACACACACACACACACACACACATTCACCAGCAGCACTTGCACATTACAGGAGCTCGGCTGGGAGTCATTACCACGTCCCCCAAACGGTCCTGACCTCGCTCCAAGACACTCCCACATGGACATGTTTGGAGAGGGAGTTCCTGGGAGGCCAGGGTTTCAGATGTGAAGCATCATGGCTGAGAAAACTAAGCCGGGGATTATAAACAGTAGAGAAATAAAGGGAGTTTTTACTCTCAGAACTGTGTTCTGTTATTCTGCTCAGTCAAAAAACAATGTTTAAAAACAATGTGATGTGACAATGTGATCTCATACAGTATATACACAATAACACCCCCTCCATCTCTCTCTCTCCTGTCTTTTCACATGCCTACGTTCTACGCTCTCACCTGCTCCATGTCAGCGTTCCTTGGAAGAAAATACACGATGTTCTCCGAAATCATTCTGGCCAGCCGGAAGATCTCAAAGGTACGAGCAGGTTAAAGAATTTCAGCTGTAACAGAGACAAACACTGTACTGATCTGATCAAACACCCTGATTTCAAGAGTCTCAAAGTCAGTCTGATTTCAAGGGTTCGGTTGAATCACAGGAAGCTGGTACTCTCTCTCTATCTGGGGTGTGGTGCTCATCTTAAACCACAACCGCTTCTCAACTATGACGATTTGTTCTAAATCATTAATGAATGACATCTTTTAGCATTTAAATTCACTGCTGCACCACGTCAACGAGACATGTTAGTTTCAGTTCTCTCAGGGTGTCTATAAACAAGGCGTTTCCTCACCAGACTCTCTCTATAGTCTCACAAAGTTAATATTAAAAAAAATGCAGGTTACTGGGAAACAGAGAAAAGTTTTTTTTTATCCTAAAGATGTCAACTTAAAGGTCCCGTATGTTAAGTTAACGCAGGTCTCAGAGCTCACCTGAAGAGTGTTATGTGTGTTAAGTTTCGGGATTTATGTAAATGTGTTACTGCTGAGCCACGCCCTTTTGGAGAAACAGCAGAGCTGAGCACCAAGTCAGGGGGGAGGGGTGTCTTCTTATTTATGAGGTCACTTTAGTGAGGCTGATCTGATTGGCTAATACAAACATAAACGTTTATACTTTGGAGTTTCTCAGTAACCCATTTTTAAACATTTTCAAACATCTTTTGGTTCTTTTTTACATTTTTTTCATCCTGGAGATGTTGGAAAATTTAAAGGTTCTGTATTATAAGTTAACGCAGGTCTCAGAGCTCACCTAAAGAGTGTTAAGTTAGTTAAGTTTCGGGGTCTATGTACACGTGTTACTGCTGAGCCACACCCCTTTGGAGAAATAGAAGAGCTGAGCACCAAGTCTGGGGGGAGGGGTGTCTTCTTATATGAGGTCACATTAGGGAAGAAACAAAAAAAAAGTTGTTTAAAAATGACTATAAAGTGATTTTTGCATTAAAGTCAGATCTGACACTGGAGACTCCTTCCATTTGTACATGTTAATTAATCAATGCGCTATAGAAAACCTCACACAGTAAAAAATAATAAAAAAAAGTTATGTGAAGTGCAAGAATGAGCTGTTGCTATAGAAACGCTAATGCATTATTGTGCATTGAAAACGTGACATAAAGGATATCCGTCAGGGCTCATCATGGTCTTGATGTTGAAGACGTTGGCGCTGAGGTACTCCGGTCCTCCCCACGGCGGGCTGAGAAAGACCACGTCGGCCCGGAGCCGCGGCGCCACCTGCAGGAAATCCGCCTGGATGAAGTCGATCCATTGGCTGACTCCGTACACTGCAGCGTTGTTCTGTGCCAGTGCTAGTCGCACCGGGTCGATATCGATGGCGATCACTGAGAAAAGAGAAAAAGGAAAACTTACTCAACTTTTTTGATTGAAACGTCATTTCAAAAGTGGTGTACCGTGTTTAAAAACTCTGTACCTGTGTTTCCAGCTAGAGCGAACTGGATCGCATTTCCTCCAACACCGCAGAAGGCATCGACAATGACCAGCCTCTGGGACGCGACCTGCGCTCTCTGAGCAATGTGCTCGGCGATCTTCTCAGGCGTGACCGAGAACCAGCCCTCTGGGGAGAAACCATACACATTTCCAGAGCTGAATCTAATCTGCTTAGTCAAACCGAAACCAATAAGCTACAATCCGGTGAGCACCTGGTGTAAACACCAAAACAAGAGATAAACACACTACTGTACTCATAATAAGCGAGACTGGACATTTTTTTTAATTTTATTCCCGACAGGTTGCGATTGCCTGGCTACAACACTAGGAGGCAGTGATCTGTGGAATGGAGTAAAACCCGAGTGTCAATCCGGACTACTAAACCACCGAACACGGAAGCTTAAGACCAAAACGGCTCTGCGTTTCCATGACGATTTCGCGACTCTCGTGTAGCTCAGTGGCGACGGAAAGTTTAACAGACTGTGTCCTCCTGCTTCTCTTCGCACATCAACACCATCTGTTTCAGGCTCCACCAGACAGCTCCGATTTTTCCGCCTCTTGTGTTTCACGGTCCTCTGAGAATAAAACACCTGCAGCGAGCCATGCGGTCTCTGACACAACTTCCTGTTTATTCTGTGCGCCCAAACACATGGAGGCACAATATAGGCTTTTAAAAAGCACAAAACATCTTTAAGTTACTATGTAGTTTTATATTTTGTAATTATAGAATTTCATTATTGATGGGATAAAATATATCCACATCGATTAAAAGCTGAGCACTCTCACAATGTGTGACAATTTTCTTCGTAAAGAAGGTGTTGCTTATGTGGCTGTCATTATAATGAAGAAGGAGTGGCCTCTGGGCTTGTCATTAAAATGAAGGTGGAGTATACCCTGGGTCTTTAATTTTTTAGGAAAGAAGGCATGGGCTCTGGGAATGCTAGTTTCAGTAAATTAGGTTGCCTCTGGGCTTGCTATTACAGCAAAGAAGGCGTGGTCTCTGGACTTGTGAGTCTCAGGAATGTAGGCGTGGCATCTAGGCTTGCCATTACAATGAAGGAGGCGTGGCATCTAGGCTTTCTAAGTTCAGGAAAGTGGGCGTGGCCTTTGTCCTTGTCATACCAGTGAAGGTGCGGTCTCTGGGTTTGTGAGTCTCAGGAAACAAAGCGTTACCACTGGGCATGCTAATCTCAGTAAAGTAGGAGTGGCATCTGGGCTTATTGCTACAGTGAAGGTGTGGCCTCTGGGCTTGACAGGTCGGGGAAAGTAGGTGGGTCCTCTGGGCTTGTCATTACAGTGAAGAAGGCGTAGTCTCTGAGCTTGGAAGTCTCAGGAAGGAGGGCGTGTCCTATGATCTTGTCTTTACAGTGAAAGTGTGGCCTCCGTGTCAAAGATCTGAAAATCACAGGTTAAACTTTAATGACAGTTATGTTAGTAACTATTTGTTGATGTTTTTTGTTAATGCAGCCGAGTCTAAAACTCCAAACTGGCTCCCCCACCTCCAAAAAAAACCCAAAGGTGCATGTGAGGAACACTTCTGTCTAAAGTCTTTCCAAGCTCTAATGGAATAATCTATAACCCTAAGTGGCATAAAACCCTCACTTAAAAGTGCGCTTCATTATTAATTCACCACACAGACGTACGTCATGTCTATACCCTGTGGAGGAACTTCCTGGGATTCTTCAGAGAAAGTCTGATCGATTTTTGCTTCGACACTCAGTCTTAAAATCAATATCTCATGAATATATCTCACCGTCGTTTATATTTATAACACGATGGAGGTAAGAGAGAGGCGTGGCTCGGGGAAGATCCTGCAGGCCGTGTTGATATGATCCAGTATAAAGAGAAGATTAAAGCTCTCTTGATGTCTGATCTGAAACGCTCAGGGCCATGCCTGATGATCTGAGCTCTGGGAAACTCCTAACAGCATGGTAGTCATGGAGCTCTGAAGAGGCGCTGCTTGTACAAAAGCGATCTGATCTCTTTAAGGTTTAAAAACTGCTTATTAAACCTCGCTCGAATTAGAAAAGCTTAATTTACCGCAGATAATAAACTCTTTATTTTATTGTTATCAGTTACAAAACAGGAATAAACTGCATTCAAATGGATTTAATTAGAATAGACATTTGGATAAAAGTTGGTTGAGTCAGTGGCCTCTGCAAAAACTGAGAATAATGAAAACGCATCTGTGTCAGGCCCAGTGAAGGAGGTGTGGCCTTTGTATCTGCAGATCAGAGTAAAAGGAGGTGTGGCCTTGCTATCAGGCAGTTCCATTAAAGGTGTGGCTTATGCATTACCAGTCCCATTAGAGGAGGTGTGGCCTATGTATTAACAGATCCAGCCCCAGTAAAGGAGGTGTGGCTTATGCATCGGTAACTCCAAGTAAAGGAAGTGTAGCCTATGTATACATTAGTCCCAGTAAATGGGGTGTGGCCTACACATACATATATGTTAGTACCAGTAAAGGAGCTGTGGCCTAAGTATGTTTTAGTCCCAGATCAAAGCCTATGTATTATCAGTCATAGTAAAAGAGGTGTGACTTATGCATCTGTCAGTGTGCTTTATCAGGAGGTGTGGACTATGTACAAGTTACTCCCAGTAAAGGAGGTGTGGCCTATGTATAATTTAGTCACAATAAAGGAGGTGTGGCCTACGTATATGTCAGTCCCAGTAAAGGACGTGTGGCCTATGTACTATCAGTTCCAGTAAAAATGTTGTGGCTTGTGCATAAACAGTATGTCAGTTCCAGTAAAGGAGGTGTGGCCTACCTATGTGTATTCTCAGCCCCATTAGGGGGTGTGGCCTATGTATTATCGTTCCCAGTAAAAGCAGTGTGGCTTGTGCATGTGTTAATCTCAGAAAAGGAGGTGTGGCCTTTGTATATGTTAATCACAATAAAGGTGTGGCTTATGCATCATCAGTCACAGTAAAGTGGGTGATTTTTATACTTTATAAATGAAATTTCAACATACGCCAATAATTCCTCTCTTTAGTACCACAGTCTCCCTTCACTCATCCATGTCGTCTTTTCCACCCTTGTGTGTCTTTGTCTCTCGTCCGCACTGTCCATCTCTGACTCTCCCTCATTCTGTCTAAATCTCTGATGCAGGCGGCGCAAAGGGGCTTTTTCATTAACGTCAGCACTTCTATCTGCAGACACAGGCAGTTCATCAGGCGATGCACCCCAGGCCAAACCACACACCTTCTCTTTCACACTCTCACTTTCTCTCTGTCACACACACACAACCACACATCTCTCACTTTGATCTCTAGTCCCACACTGGTAATTCCTTAAAAAAATTATTTGGGATTAGAAGTCAGACCTGCATTAATCTAATGACAGAGCTGATTCATTAACCCGTCTCACACATACACACGCACGCGTGCACACACACACACAAGCGTGCGAACACATACTGCAATCTCACTGATCAAACCGAGACATTAAAAATTAATTCACACCCATACTGGGGCTGAAAATAACTCTCCTAAAGTCTGAACAACATCCTGAGTAAGTGTGTCTCAGCCAGGTGGTGTGAATATACTAACTTTTCACGGCAGCTACATTTGTAAAAGTTTTAGTCAAACACTATGTAAACTCCTGCAACACTAGAGAACCTTCATTCAGCATGTTTATACAATATATGTCACTTTACAATGTAAAAAAAATAAGCATGCCCCACTTTTATATTCTTATAAAACCACAGGACTGACAATTCAACTGAAGTTATGCTTTAAAAGAATAACACAGGTATTGTAGAGCCCTCTGCTGGCTGAAGGCGGAAATACAATTAAGTCCTTTGAGTTAATGCATTTTGAGAAGTGTTGGGGGAAGGGGTGGAGCTAAGTAAGTCTATTCTGAAGGGGGTGGAGCTAGTTCATCAGGTGAGAAAAGTGCAGTTCAATAAAAAAAAAAAATCTATTAAAAGTATTTGAAATAATAACATGGTTATTTTAGAGCCCACTTCTGGCTGAAAGCTGAATTGCAATTAAGTTGATGCTGTTTTCAGAAGTGTTTTGGAGGGAAGGGGTGGAACTAAGCAGGTCTGCCATAAAAGGGGTGGAGCTAATTTATCAGGTGGATCTTTTTTTTGACATATCAGCCATATTTCTAACATTATCCGGTTTATTCTCTTGTACATTATAATGCCCTTAATATGCACCTGTTGATATTATGAAAATGCATGAAATTATTTACCAAAAAAAATAAAAAATTCTTTAAAAAAAATGTTAATCATAAAAATGCAATACACTCTTCTCCCCATAATTCATATTCCAAATTAGACTATCTATTCCTGCCTTCTAGATACATTAATTGTGTAAGATCTTGTGAAATTGGTCCAATGGTTCTTTCTGATCATAACCCTGTTTATTTAGGTTTGACAGAATTTTCAACCCCTAAATCATCTTATTGGAAATTTAATAGTACTCTCCTTAATGATAATTTGACTTGCCAGTTCCTTGAGGAAAAAATATCCCAATACTGGCAGGATAATGAATTTTGTCCAGTAAATAGCGCTACTAAATGGGATGCAGCCAAGGCCACCTTAAGAGGCCACATCATCTCTTTTAGTACTTGGCATAAAAAAACAAAAGGCTGAGAATAGGAAAAAATTAGAAGAAGAGGCAAAAAGATTGGAACTGCTTCATAAAACTTCACCGACACAAAACAATTGGAATCTTCTAACTGGTGCTAGATCCAAATTAAACCTGGACTATTCATGTACAAAAATTTATAACATTTAGTAGGCAAAGGTTTTATCAATATGGAAATAAACCTAGTCACCTTTAGCATATCAACTCAACTGTGAACGAGATGAAAGATCCATTAAGGCTATTAAAACTACTGAAGGAGTCATTTCATATGATCCGGTTAAAATTAATTCCAGTTTCAAAGATTTTTATGAGAATCTGTACACTTCCTTATGTGCATCCCAAGTTTCAACTATCAGTTTTTTGGATAAGATGCAGTTACCTTCAACTTCAGAGGAGGATTAGGCTTTTCTTAACACTCCTCTTACAAAGGAAGAAATTTTTGCGGCTATTCAACCTATGCCTAGTGGGAAGGCGCCAGGGTTGGATGGCTTTCCTCTGGAATTTTATAAAATTTTTGGCACGAGCTCTCTCCTATTTTCATGCCTGTAGTTGATAACCTTTTGGATGTCGGTCTTACTCCAGATTCCTGGAAGACTGCCTCTATTAGTTTGATTCTCAAAAAAGTTAAGAACTCATTGGACTGTGCCTCATATCACCCAATAAATTTACTTAATGTAGATTTTAAATTGTGGCCAAGGCCTTGGCTCGTCGTCTGGAGAGAATTCTGCCTAAGATCATTAAACCTGATCAGACTGGATTCGTTAAATCTCGCTACGGCTCAGACAATGTACGTCGTCTCCGGAATATAATACATCAGTTGGATACAGATGGTGACCCAGCCACTATAGTATCTCTGGATGCAGAAAAAGCGTTTGATAGGGTCGAGTGGAGATTTTTGTTTCAAATATTGGACAAATTCAATTTGGGCTCTAACTTCATCAGACTAGTTAAACTTCTTTACTCAACAGCTGTGGTTAACACTAATAGTTTATTATCAGGTAAATTTTCAATCCATAGAGGCTGCCATCAGGGATGCCCCCTGTCGCTGCTCCTGTTCACCTTGTTTATCGAACCCTTGGCAGAAGGCATTTGCATGCATGGGAGCGTCCGGGGCGTGGAGGCAGGTGGGACGGAACATCGCATATCACTGTACGTGGATGATGTCCTTCTTTACCTGAGGCAGCCACAATCATCAATTCCTTGTGTATTGGAGATAATTAATCAGTATAGCCAGTATAGTGGGTACAAAATAAATCTGGGGAAATCCCAAGCCATGTTTTTAAACGCCCCACAGAATGTTAAATTACAGTGTCCCTTTCACATCACTGACTCTGGGTTTCCTTATTTGGGCATACACATAACCCCTGACTTAAAGGATTTGTTCTCCAAGAATTATTCACCCTTAATGACAAAACTCAAACAGGATATGAATAGGTGGACTTCTTTGCCAATTTCTTTTTTTGGAAGAATTAGCACAATTAAAATGAATGTGCTTCCCTGTTTACTTTATTTATTTCAGTGCATACCCTGTTATTTGAATTAAAACTTTTTAAGGGTCTGAATAAAGCCATCAGTAAGTTTATATAGAATAACAAAAAACCCAGGATTAAATTCACTTCTCTCCTCAAGCCAAGGGAGTGTGGAGGCGGATCTTTGCCCAACATACAGCTTTACTACTGGGCTGCTCAAATCAAACAAATGCTTAGATGGTTTGCAAATGATACAGGCTCTCTGTGGGTCACTATGGAATCCCGAAAAAATTAACATCTCTTCCATTTATTAATAATTTTAAGGAGATCCGGCCAGTTGTTGAAAACTTTGTTAGTAAATACCCTTTTGGCTTGGGAAGATGTAAAAAAATATCTCCACCTCTCCGGGAATTTAACCATGCAATCCCCAATCATTTTGAACCCTGACTTTCCTGCTTCCTTGGCTACTACTGGCCTTGGGTCCTGGTTGGAGAAAGGTCTTTTTAATTTAGCTAATTTATTTACAGATAATGTTGTCAAATCTTTCGAGACACTTGGAGTGGATTATAAACTTCCTAGAACAGATTTTTTTCAAATTTCTCCAGTTACGTCATTTTATTCAATCTGAAATGAGACAGGGCCAAATCCGCTTTGAATTGTCTGATATTGAAAATCATCTCCTTCTTCCAGGAGCTTTGAAGAGTCAGATTTCCCATCTGTATGGCTCCTTTTATCAGAACCCTCCTCACCTTTGAATCCTTTGAGAAAGGTTTGGGAAAAGGATATGGGACGATCATTTACAGTACTGATGATGATGGCTCTCTATATGTGAGGAGGTTTTTCACAAATCAACTTCAGTTTCTGTGCATGAGCAAAACTTTAAATTCATATATAGAACACATCTCACCCCTGTACGCCTCCACAAAATGTATCCAAATGTATCTCAGCTGTGTTTTAAATGTAATACAGAAACTGGAACATTGATGCATCTCTTCTGGGAGTGTAAGAAAATTTAAACTTTTTGGTATGAAGTGCATCATCTGGTTGAGAAAATACTGGCTAGAAAATTCACTATGTCTCCAATTATATACCTGTTAAATTGTACAATATCGCTAGATCTTCCTTCTGATTTAAATTGTTTATTAAATTTCATTATTTATCTGGCAAAGAAATGTATACTTATCTTATGGTCATCATCTCGTGTAGCAACTTTAAACATGTGTTTGGCACAAGTGGGTAATCTTTTACCATTGGAAAAACTTACATACGACTTACAGAACAAATCTGAACTATTCTGGCAGATATGGGCCCCTTTGTGGGATCTACTTGAACAATCATGACTCTTTCTCTTATGTTTTCTTTTACTGAACTGTTTTGCCCTGGGGTGTTTCCATGTTCACTCTTATATTAACAGATTATTGTTTAAATGTTTGCTGTGGGTGTCGATTGTATATTGATCTGGCTCTGCTTTTTTTGTTGTTGTTAAATATCAATAAAAATATAATAAAAAAATAAAATATAATAAAAAAATGAAAGTGCAATATATTAATAAAGCTATTTCTGACTGACCGTGATCCAGTTTAACGCCCTCATCGAATCGGGAGAACAGGCGATAACGCTGAGCCCAGTACTTCGCCAACTCGGGCTCGGCTGCGATCTCGGGAGGCATGTCCACGTCCCCCTTCCTCCTCATCCACCTTCTGCCTTTCTTCTTCTTTTTTTTCTTCTTCGAAGCTGAATGTAAGTATACATGTGATTAAGCAAAAATTATTATCCACATGTCCAAAGTTTCAATAAAATCTTTAAATAAAATTGTCGATAATTAATTATAAAATTCAGCTGCATGATGAGGTACAATATATTCCATGATATGGACAGTCACCTGTTTTTCTATAAACATAAAAAAAGCATATTATAAAAATATTCAAAAAATTTTTATTTTTTATTCTGTACTGCATGCGTGTACCGGTTCTTATAACACACGTGCGTGCGAGGAAAGCAAAGAAAATCTCATTAGAAGTTAAAAATCCATTTTCTGGGCCTCCGAGTGGCGCAGTGGTAAAGCGCTCGCCCTAACATTCGGAGATCGCTGGTTTGATCGCCGGGTGATGCTGTAACCTCTCACAGCCGGAGGCACAGAGAGAGCTGATTGGCCGAGTTCTTTCAGAGGGGAGGGATGAGAGGTACTTGTGCTCCCACATTAATCACGGCTCTACAGCCAATCAGGGGCATCTGTGAGCTCTGTGAGGAAACACATGACAGTCTTCGCCCTCCCGACTGAGTGGTAGTAGTAGCCTTAATGTGGGAGCCCCCTAGCGACGGAGATGAATTGGCCACGACTAAATTAGGGAGAAAATCGGGGGGGAAAAATAACTATTTCGGAAACACTTATCTGTCAGGATTTCTTTTTACTTTTTCAAATAGGTAAAGTGCAGATTAATTTGTTTTAATTTTACTTTATATTTTGTGTTAATTATTTCTATGTATTTATTTTTTTGGGCTGTAGAACAAATAATTTGAGTTTCCATCATTTCTTACGGTTTAGGAATACGAGCCCACTTCCGGGAACGAATTATGCTCGTAATCCAAGGTTTCACTGTACTGCAAAAGATTCATTACCATCCAGACAGTTTTACGTGATGCTGTGACAAAATCTGACTGGACGGATATACAGACAGACAGACAGACTGGTTTCTGTCCTCCAGTGTATGAAATGGAAAGACATTATTGAAAGAGCGAGTTCTGACTAATGTACACACAGAGTCAGCAAAAAAAAGATAATATTTACATAATATTATGATTCTATAATAATATAATGTTTTGACAATATGATTTTATTAATATAATATCCATAATACTATTTTTCTCTTTCTAAGCGTGTATACATTATTTTGGCTGACTCTGTATTTTATTTATTTTTTATTGGAGCAGTCCAGCATTGTATTGTGGAGATTTTGTTGTGATCTGGCGACCCTGGTGGAATACAGTGTGCAGTTGGGAGAGAGTGTTAGTGGGTGGATGGTTAGAATATATAATTTTATAACTAATGTTGCCCAAATACGACCCCATACAGCAGCGGTAAAACTATATTTCACACTATAACGGTGTGATAACGGCTGAACTATGACCTCTCACCACACGGATTTACACATTAAACTAACGCTTTCTTCTTCCTTGATTCTAACCTCTGTTCTCATCATCTGAAGCATCAGGAAGCAGGAAGTCAGGGATGTCCAGAGTCACAATCTCCCTCCCGTGTTCCTGTGCCTTACAGTCAGAGGGATCATCTGCTTCCTGCTCTGGTTCTATCGGCAGTTCTGGTTCCAGCTGCTTGATGTCTTGGTGTTCTTCAGGTTCTGCGTTCTCTTTAAGCTGCGTAGTCTCCCTGACGTCTTCACTATACTCCTGTAGATCTGCTGCGTCCGCCTGGGGTCCGTCTTCTGATCCCGCGGTCTTCTCTGAGGAGTTCTCGCTTTGGATCTTCTGGAGGAAATTCTGCACCTGGAATGAAAAGCAAGGATGCGATGTTGTAATAAATTGCCCGAGGAGGCGTGGCCTGGTCACGTGGCCTGTCAGTCTTCTGCTTTTTAAAGCATGCACTTTTTACTGTCTACACTTTCTTGCTATGCTTTTTGTGTGTTTGTGTGTCTTACTTTTTGAAGCGTTTTGTTGATCTTAATCTCTCCGTCCTCGTTAAAGAACACGTGCTTGTTGAGTTTCCCCATGGCTTTCTGTCTCCCCTTGTCTTTCTTCTCAGTTCCCTCTCCAGTTCTCCTGAACTTTAAAACACTCACAAACCTGCAGGAGCACAAACACACCGTGTGATTCTGAACACATACATTGGTGTGTGTGTGTGTGTGTGTGTGTGTGTGTGTGTGTGTGTGTGTGTGTGTGTGTGTGTGTGTGTGAGTATCAGAGAGGGTGTACAGGACTCACTTGTGTTGCGGGTCACGTTTGAAGCCCAGACGTTCCCAGGCTTCGTCAGGAGGCATCTGAGCGAGTTCTTCAATGTCTAGCTCATGACTGAAGGGGCAAAATTAACACACAAGCTCTAATTGTACAGATAATTTAAATAAAACACTTCACACTAAATCCATAGAAACGATGATTAACCTTCTTTTCATCTTGGCTTTCCGTTCTGGCGGCTCGTCTTCATCACCATCATCTTCATCGGAGCCGCTCTTCACCGGCTGGCTTCCTCTGTCTGCCCCGACTGAAGTACTCGACCTCGGGTTCTCATCGCTTCCTGAAACAGGAAGAATTGTAAATCATTACAAATAGGAATTACAGTCAGACTGATGTACAGAAGCCACGCCTCCTGCGTTGAGACAACACCTCTTTCACTCACAAATAGTGCCATGCCTCCTTTACTAACTTTGATACAAGACACGCCTCCTTTAATAACACTGACATATGTAGGCCATGCCTTTTTCGTGAAACAGACAGAGGCCACGCCTCTTTTAGTAAATGACATATGCAGGCCATGCCTCCTTTATTAATATTGACAGACAGAGGTCACACCTCCTTCATTGAGGCTTGTAGATACGTCTACCTAATCTATCTACAAAGGCCACACCTCCCTCACTGAGACAGATACGCAGGCCACACCTCCTTCATTAAAACTAATAGATACAAAGGCCACGCCTCCTTGAAGAAAGTGAGATACACATGCCAAACTTACTTCAGTGAAACTAATAAATGCATAGCCACGCCTCCTTCATGAAACTGAGAAACGCAGGACACACCTCCTTTATTAAAACTCATAGATACACAGGCCACGCCTCCTTCACTGAGACTTTAGTGTTAAAGTGTCGGAGCTAAAGGTAAAAAATAAATCAGCTTAAACTGTTATGGTCATTACATAATGATGTCATTAAATTATTTAATTCCATGGGATCGTCTCCTGTATGTGGATCTTACCCTGTGTGTCGGTGCGGCCCGATGTAGCTGGTCTTTTCCGGTCTCCTCCATCATTAGGCTCATCAGCATAACTACAGTGTAAAGTTTTATTAATATCATCCCGCTTGTGATTCTCTAAACTTAAACTGTTAACGAGCTCTGTGATGACGTCAGAGTTTTCTTCAGGAAACTTCTCAGCTTCTCCTGATATCTGATCACAGCAAGAGGAAGACTTGTGTTGCTCCTCGTGGTGTTCCTCGTCTCGAGCAGCATCGGTGCTAACCGTCTCGTCTGTAGTCCAGCCCTGAGAAGACCAGTAGCTGAACTGCTCCCAGTAATATCCATACGTCTGATTAGCATGCTCCTCCCATTTTTGCTTCCATTCGGGACACGCCCACGGAGCCAGAAGAGACGTGTTGGAGAACTCGGCGCATTTCTCCACCCAGCTCGTCCACAGGAGGCTGTCCCCATGCAGATTCCAGTACTCAAGCCAAGCATGCTGGGAAATAATCACACACACAGTCACTTAACACTCATGAGAAGGTCTGAGGCACAATTTCAGTTAAAAACAGTAATTAAAATAAGTGCTGAGTGACAGAAAGACATGACATCAATATCATGATGAATGATGTTACAGTACACCTCAGGAGACAGTGCGTCTCACTGTGTTTTTATTCTAAATAATAATTACAGACTCGACTAGACGCAGTTTAGTCAGAATGTGTACTCAGTCTTTATCTTACATGTTTTAATTGTTCTAATCTCCTGCTTTTTAATGTTTTATTATCGGTAGTAGACAGACAAACAGAGATTATGTTCAATTATTTTTGGAGAAAACAAAAATAAACATTAGGGTTGTTCCGATTCCGATACTGGTATCGGAAATGCTGCCGATACCACAAAAAAAGCTGGCATCGGAATCGGCGAGTATTTGAGTCCACGTACCGATCCGATACCATTTTCCTAAACATAACCTATTTATGCCCGCTAGCTTTGCTAGCTTAGCATACTTACAGAGTGTCACGGCGTGCGCCTGTGATGGGCATGCGCCCAAATTGATATCTCTCCTCGCTCACTAGTTAGGCGGCCTCCCCCCCTTTAGGTATGTGAAGGAGCAGGGCTGCAGAATCAGGCAACGGCCCATGAGCTATCGGCGCTAATGATCCCGGCGCTATAAAACACAGCGGGGAGTGTAGCTCGGGGTCTGACTGTTGGGAAGCTGGACTTTGCGACGCGGTGGATTTTATGAGAGACAGTAGCACAAGAGCGGGGCGACGTGATGCGCCCCAAAGACTTTAAAAAGGGGGGGGCGCCTTTGATCTCCGCGAGAGGAGCGCATGAATGAGCTGCGCGAGCTCCCGCGGCACCTTCACTTCCGCGTAGAGCCCGCCTTCCCATCCCTGCCGCCGAAGGGGAAAAGGCCGCAGAGAGCCTTTAACCCTTTCCTTACCCATTTTTCTAAATAAATGACCCTTTTTCCTGTAAGACCTCGCCTCGTGTCCGTGTTTCATGCTGTCGCCTGTGCACTTAGGGTCGAAACCGTTACACAGGGCTAGTAGTATTTTACTTTAAAAAAATGTATTATATATACATACATACATACACACACACACCCAGGTATCGGATCAGTACTCGGTATCGGCCGATACCCTGAGCCCAAGTATCGGAATCGGTATCGGGAGGGGAAAAACGGTATCGGAACATCTCTAATAAACATTGAAAATTTCACTGACACAAAGGTTAATAAAGTAATGGACAGAGACAGATAGACAAATTAATAGATACACAGACAGACAGAAAAGCAAGCAGGTAGAGAGACTGACAGGCGAACAGATTAACAGACATACAGACAGACAATCAGTAGAGATGCTCTGATCAGCATTTTTGGGGCCGATCACCGATCACCAAGATCATGATCTGCCAATTGCCGATCACTGCTGATCACAGAATGGCAGGGGAATGGGAATCCTTTATCTATAATCTAGCAGAGTTTGCACCATTTGTATAAATGAAACTAACTCTAAATTAACTACACTGGAAAGAAAACTGTAGAAATAGGCTACAGTCAAGATCTTGAAGAACCACCAAGTGTTTATTTTAGAAAATGAGAACTTAAGGCTACTGTAGGCCATCTTTCCCAAATAAGGCAGAGTAACTTAAAATTATTCCAAACTCAGAGGGGTCAGGCAGACCAACACACATCAGATCAGCTTAATGGGATGTAGCCTCTTAATACACTGATTACATTTTATAATTGGCAGCAAAATGTAAAACTTGTTACACCAAAACTGGCTACTGCCACAAAGGACAAAACTATGGCAAGTGGGGTTTTTTTTTCTGTTATTATTATAACGAACGTCTGATGTAGTTGAGGAACCAACTACAGTACATCAGATCCAAAAAATAAAATAATGCAAGCTACTATAAGTCAATATCATCCTTCCTAAATAACAAGGCAGAGAAACAAGGAGAAACAAGGAGGCCAAGCAGATAGTTACCTCTGCTGTTGTTTAAGCGCAAAAAAAGTCGCGCAAGTAATTTCCGTCAAGTGATCTGCTTTTTTGATGCTTTTGTGGTTCGCCGATCAAGCTATTTTTAGCCAATATTGGCCGATCATGATCAGTGGCCGATCAATCGGAGCATCACTAACAATCAGGCAGACGGATTAATAGTCAGACAGACAGAGATGAATTCACAGACAGACAGGGGTTAATAGACAAACAGACAGGCAGCCAGACAGACAAAGATTAATAGACAGACAAATTACTAGATAGATAAATAGACAGACAGGCAGATAAAGATCAGACAGTTTAAAAGACAGACAGATTAATAGACAGACAGAATGAGATTAATAAACAGACAGCAGATTAATAGACAGGCAGACAAACATTAATAGACAGACAGTCAGGTTAATAGACGAAGAGATAGACAGAAATAAATGTGATTATTTTAACTGATTTATAGATTCTAGATTAACAGACAGACTATGGAAAGACAGATTAATAGACATACAGACTCATGTTATGTCTAATGTCATGGTATAATTACATCAGCATGAGTCTCCGGCTCTCTGCAAGTCTCGTCCACAGCAGCCTTCACCTCCTCTTCCTCCCGCTCTTCCTCCTTGTGCTTCTCCTTGCTTTTCTTTCCCTCATTTTCCTCATCTTCTTCCTCTTCATCTCCCATCACCAGCTCCAGCCGTGAGGTTTTAGAATAATCAGCATCCTTCTTCTTATTCTTCTTCACTCTGTATCCGTTCTTGTTCTACACGGAACACAGTAAAAACATTAACACATGACAATCACACACATACTTTACTTTACTCAAGTAAATTCTATTTTACTAAATAATGATAATTAAACGAGGGCTCCAGATGAAGACGTACAGCTCTGCTCTGCATTGAGGAGCTGGAGAACGCCACAGGAAGCCCCAACGTGACCATCAGCAGGGTTTCTTCATCCAGCTCCTCCGTCTCCTCCTCTTCCTCCTCCGAGGCGCTGGGCTCCTGGTCTTCATCCTCCTCCTGACAGACTGCACATGGGACAGAAGGGACACAGGGTTCAGAGCTCAATCCAACATAAATCAGTTAAAATAATCACACGGATCTCTCGCACACCTGGTGTCTGATCTCGCAGAGACCTCGGGTCTGACCTGTACAGCTCTCGATCCCTGCAGCAGGAAGGGGAACAGGAGAGCAACTCAATTACTACAGCATAGACTGCAACATGGGGTGCACATACTTTTAGTAGGAGAAGACATGTATAAATCTGAACTACTGCATACTCACGTGACAAAAGCTCTAGAACAAAAGCACTGGATCGTCATTTCTTCTTCTTCTTCCTCTGCACCTGGATGGAAAAACAGATCAGCGATCGGACCCACGTGCCGCTGAGGATGTCTGATCATCATATCAGACACTGAACAACAAGACGCCTACTAATGTGGGCAGATACCCGGGACAGCCAATCAGCACGCACGCTTCAACGTCGAAGTGACGTCAAGATGTCATAGTTTAAAATGTACATATATCAAACAGAAACGGCGAAAGATAAAACGCGGTGGAGTGTTTAAAGTGTTGCGCGGCGGCAAACGCTGCGTAGGGGATGCTGGGAAAACAGACGACAAGTTAAAAGACCCCGGAAAGAGACTACAGAAATGGATTGAATATTACATTTTATTTAAACATTTATATATTTTTTCTTATTTTTTTAAATAAAAACTATACTTTTTTTTTATTTATAAAAACTTTTTATTTAAAAACTCTCTCTTATTCTAAAAAATACATTCTAATATTCTAAAAAAAATATTAACTCAAGCTGTTTGAATTTTATTTTTATTTATTTATTTTATATGTATACATTTTTAGTTGTTAGTTTCTGGTGCCCCTTTACAATGTTTTTGCTACCCTTTCTTTTCCTTGTGTGTTATTTATTTATAAATTCAATTTTGTGTGTGTATATATATATATATATATATATATATATATATATATATATATATATATATATATATATATATACAAACGATAAATGATTGTTTCTTCTGTTTTTTATTGACCTTTTAATTAATTGAAAAATGAATGAAATAAACACTGTAAATTTAAAACGTTTCATAGCACAGTATATAAACCAGCTTAAGTATATTAATTATTCCTGCGTATAATTCTTCTAATACTGAATGAATTTATTTAATATGTTTATTTCTAAAAACATTTCAATTAAATAAATTGAACGAGCATGTAGGGTAAAAGATTAAAAGACTAATAGACAGGCAGAGGAAGACAGACTAATATATTAACATATTACCAGCCATAAGAGACTAGGCTACAAGGCCTAAACAGTTAATGAATTTTATCATTTGTGTGTGAGGTAGAAAACCTCATTTTTTTGTTATTCATTTTATTTACCATATACACTGCAGACGTCCCTCACAACTCCACCAACTGCTTCCTGCAGAAGTTCTCCGATGACTCTGCAATAGTTGACCTCATCACTGACGGGGATGACAAGGAGTACAGGGAACTTAACAAGGACTTTGTGGACTGGCGCCAAAGGAACTACCTCCAGATCAACACTGGAAAAACTAAAGAGTTTGTGGTAGACTTCCGCAAGCACAAACATCCTCCACTACAACCACTGAACATCCAAGGCATGGTCATTGAATCTGTGGAGAGTTATGGGTACCTTGGTGTTCATCTGAACAATAAACTGGACTGGACCCAAAATTCAAATGTGCTGTAAAAAAAAAAATTATAAAAATAAATGGGCAGAGCAGGCTGTACCTGCTGCAGAGGCTCTGGTCTTTTGGAGTGCAGGGCTCACTCCTGAAGTCTTTCTATGATTCTGTGGTGGCATCAGCCATCTTTTATGGTGTGGCCTGCTGGGCCATCTCTGCTAGGGACAGAAAGAGACTGAACAGGCTGATCCGGAGGGCCAGCTCTGTTCTAGGATGCCCTCTGGACCCAGTGGAGGTGGTGAGTGACAGGAGAATGGTGGCTAAGCTGTCATCCCTGTTGGATAACATCTCCCACCCCTCGCAGGAGTATCTGACAGCAACGAGCAGCTCCTTCAGTGGCAGGCTGCTGCACCCACAATGTGGGAAGGAGAGATTCCGTAAGTCTTTCTTGCCAACTGCTGTCAGACTGTACAACTTAGACTCTGACCACATAAGCACAAGCAAACGCACAAACGATCAAACACACATCAAATACACCATGGTAGTTATGTGCAATATCATGATGGAACATATTAACTTTATAGAATGCAACCATGGGGGGGCGCAATCCAGTGTCTTCTTGTGCCAGTCCCAAGTCTGGATGAATGCAGAGGGTTGTGTCAGGAAGGGCATCCGATGTAAAACATTTGCCAAATCAATGATGCGAATCAGAAATATCATTTCCATACCGGATCGGTCGTGGCCCGGGTTAACAACGACCGCCACTGGTGCTGTTGACTTACAGGGTGCCGGTGGAAATTGGGCTACTGTTGGTCGAAGAAGGAGAGGAGGAAGGCGTGTTCGAAAGCAGAGAGAGAAGAGGAAAGGCAAGAGTTTAGGAGTGAAAGTAGGGACCTTGAATGTTGGGACCATGACAGGGAAGGGAAGAGAGTTGGTTGATATGATGCAGAGAAGGAAGGTGGATATACTGTGTGTCCAGGAGACCAGGTGGAAATGTAGCAAAGCTAGAAGCTTAGGATCAGGGTTCAAATTGTTTTACCATGGTGTGGATAGGAAAAGAAATAGAGTAGGAGTTATTCTGAAAGAGGAGTTTGTTGGGAATGTTCTAGAGGTGAAGAGAGTATCAGATAGGATGATGAGTCTGTTGTTGATGATGTTGTTAGTGGTTATGCCCCACAGGTAGGATGTGTGTTAGAAGAGAAGGAGAAATTCTGGAGTGAGTTAGATGAAGTGATGCAGATCATCCCCAGAGGTGAGAGAGTGGTGATTGGTGCAGACTTCAATGGACATGTTGGGGAAGGGAACAGAGGGGATGAAAATGTGATGGGCAGGTTTGGTCTTCAGGACAGGAATGTAGAAGGACAGATGGTGGTGGACTTTGCAAAGAGGAGTGAAATGGCAGTAGTAAATACTTTCTTCCAGAAGAGGCAGGAACATAGGGTGACATATAAGAGTGGAGGCAGAAGCACTCAGGTGGACTACATCTTGTGTAGACGTTGTAATCTGAAAGAGATTAGTGACTGCAAAGACTGCAAAACACAGAATGGTGGTGTGTAAAATAACCCTGGTGTTGAGGAAGGTGAAGAGGACAAAGGCAGAGCAGAGGACAAAGTGGTGGAAGCTGAGAAAGGAAGAATGTAGTGTAGTCTTTAGGGAGGAGTTGAGACAAGCTATGGGTGGTCAGGAGGTGCTTTCAGTTGACTGGACAACTACAGCCAATGTGATCAGGGAGACAGGTAAGAGGGTACTTGGTACAGGTAAGAGTGCAATATACTTGGTGTATTATCAGGTAAGGGAAAAGGGGACAAGGAGCCTTGGTGGTGGAATGAGGAAGTCCAGGAGTGTATACAGGGAAAGAGGCTAGCTAAGAAGAAGTGGGACACTGAGAGGACTGAAGAGAGTAGACAGGAGTACAGGGAGATGCACCGTAAGGTGAAGGTAGAAGTGGCAAAGGCCAAACAAAGAGCATATGAGGACTTGTATGCTAGGCTGGACAGCAAGGAGGGAGAGGTGGATCTGTACAGGTTGGCGAGGCAAAGAGATAGAGATGGGAAGGATGTGTAGCAGGTTAGAGTGATTAAAGATAGAGATGGAAATGTACTGACAGATGCCAGGAGGGTGATGGGAAGATGGGAGGGGTACTTTGAGGAGTTGATGAATGAGGAAAACGAAAGAGAACAAAGAGTAGAAGAGGTGACTGTTGTGGAGCAGGAAGTAGTAAATATTAGTAAAAGTGAGGTGAGAAGGGCTTTGAAGAGGATGAAGAGTGGAAAGGCTGTTGGTCCTGATGACATACCTGTGGAGGTATGGAAGTGCTTAGGAGAGGTGGCAGTAGAGTTCCTGACTAGTTTGTTTAACGAGATCTTGGAGAGTGAGAGGATTCCAGAAAAATGGAGGAGAAGTGTATTGGTGTCGATTTTTAAGAACAAGGGAGATGTGCAGAGCTGTGGCAATTACAGAGGCATAAAGCTAATTAGCCATACAATGAAGCTGTGGGAAAGAGTAGTGGAAGCTAGGTTAAGGGCAGAGGTGAGCATTTGTGAGCAGCAATATGGTTTTATGCCTAGAAAGAGTACATCAGATGCAGTATTTTGTTTGAGGATGCTGGTGGAGAAGTACAGAGAAGGTAATAAAGAGTTGCATTGTGTCTTTGTAGATTTAGAGAAAGCGTACGACAGGGTGCCGAGAGAGGAGCTGTGGTGTTGTATGCGGAAGTCTGGAGTGGCAGAGAAGTATGTAAGAGTGGTGCAGGACATGTATGAGAGCTGTAAGACAGTGGTAAGATGTGCTGTAGGTGTGACAGAAGAGTTCAATGTGGATGTGGGTCTGCATCAAGGATCGGCTCTAAGCCCCTTTTTGTTTGCTCTAGTGATGGACAGGATGACAGATGAAGTTAGACAGGAGTCTCCATGGACTATGATGTTTGCAGATGACATTGTGCTTTGTAGCGAGAGCAGGGAACAGGTGGAGGACAATTTGGAGAGGTGGAGGTATGCTCTGGAAAGCAGAGGAATGAAGGTTAGCCGCAGTAAGACGGAATACATGTGTGTGAATGAGCGGGACCCAAGAGGAACAGTGAGGCTACAGGGAGCAGAGGTAAAGAAGGTGCAGGATTTTAAGTACTTAGAGTCAACGGTCGAGAGCAACGGAGAGTGTTCAAAGGAGGTGAAGAGACGAGTACAGGCAGGTTGGAATGGGTGGAGAAAAGTGTCAGGTGTGTTGTGCGATAAAAGAGTATCAGCGAGAATGAAAGGAAAGGTGTACAGGACAGTGGTGAGACCAGCAATGCTCTACGGCTTAGAGACAGCGGCAGTGAAGAAAAGACAGGAGGCAGAGTTGGAGGTAGCAGAGCTGAAGATGTTGAGGTTCTCCTTAGGAGTGACAAGGATGGATAGGATCAAGAATGAGTTCATCAGAGGGACAACCCATGTTAGATGTTTTGGAGATAAAGTCAGAGAGGCCAGATTGAGGTGGTTTGGACATGTTCAGAGGAGAGAGTGTGAATATATCGGTAGAAGGATGCTGAGGTTGGAACTGCCAGGCAGGAGGTCTAGAGGAAGACCAAACAGGAGATTTATGGATGCAGTGAGAGAGGACATGAAGTTAGTTGGTGTGAGAGAAGAGGATGCAGAGGATAGGGTTAGATGGAGGCAGATGATTCGCTGTGGCGACCCCTGAAAGGGAACAGCCGAAAGACAAAGAAGAGTGATGTACAATCTCTAGTCATGTGCAATACTATGGTGGAACATGCAATTTTTCTTTTTTTCTGTCTCAGGGAACCACCATAACTGGGCAAAGTGCAATTTAAAACATTTATATCATTTAAAATATTATTGTAAATGCCTGTCACTCACTCTCTGTATGTATACATATACGCATTAGGTACAAACATATTACTTAGTCAACTGTGTTTACTTATAGTCTAAATATATATTTATGGAAAGATTTTTGTTTACTAAACAGATGTCCATATTCTATAGCCAGATTGTATAGTATACATTTTATACTGTTAGCATTCTATTTTTAGTATTCTATTTTTTTCTATTTTATTTTTTTGTTTCATCAAATTTTTAACTTTGTACTCTCCACTTGCTGCCGTGGCAAAACTAATTTCCCACTTGTGGGACTAATAAAGGTTTATCTTATCTTATTTAATTGAACTGAGCTAAGTTGAGGACTTTTGTTTTGAAAGCAAGTCTGCGGAAGATGACGCCGGAGGCTTTTCCGGTTCGTGTCGCCTGTAAAGAAAGCCGGGTGGGGAAACCCGGAAGGAAAATAGAGTAACATCATCAGCAAAAACAAATATTTCTATAGACAGTTATCTTTTCTATAGACAGTAAGACTTTTATTGATTTTATTAGATGTGGAGAAGAAGCAGGTCGTGACAGAAGGTGTAAGTTTTGAATGATTATATTCTGTTTACTGTGTTGTGTTTGTGGGTTTAGTGTTTTAATGCCGCGGGTTTAAGGAGCGACTGGGTTTTGGTTTAAATATCACATATTACACTAAATAGTAGTTTATTTCCGTGTCAGTGTGAATTTAAGAAGGATCTGTCATGTCAGAGTTAGTGTAAAAAAATGTAGGTTCAATTCTGAATACTAACTGTTCTTATTTATACTTATTGCATTTTATATTATGATTATTATTATTATTAGTAGTAGTAATAATAATAATAATACTGCAAACCTTTTTTTCAAGGTGAATTAAGTATTAGTTAATTAAATTGATATAATTGTAATTTAAAGTTATATGAGCTTTACTCATTTCTTTTTACACATTTGTTCTTTTTTTCCATGTGCAGTTATTGACCGTAGTGTCTTTATAATTCGTAACAAACAAAAAAGATGTTTCATGCATTTTTTTCCATGATTCATTTCTTTCTTTTTGTGATTTTACACATAGGAAACATTTTCATTTTTTCCAGTATGTATATATAATAGATTTTTTATTTAATAGTTTATCTTTAGTTTAGACTTTAAATTACTCACTTACTCATCGTCTATACCGCTTTATCCTGTACTCAGGGCTTAGGGCACGAGGCAGGGTACACCCTGGACAGGGTGCCAATCCATCGCAGGGCACACACACATACACACTATGGGCAATTTGGGAACACCGACTAGCCTAATCTGTATGTCTGTGGGAGGAAACCGGACTACCCGGAGGAAACCCACCAAGCATGGGGAGAACATTCGGTTCGATTCCTGGCCGGGAATCAAACCCGGACCCCGGAGGTGCAAGGCAACAGTGCTAACTATTACACCACCGTGACTTTAAGTTAGATTTTTTTTAATTTGTGCATGCGCTTTTTAAAAAAAAAAAAAATTATTTTAATTCTTGAGTTTTTTCACGATTCCATTTTGCAATTTTTTTATTATGTGTCCTTTCATGTCCATTTAAAAAATATATATTTATGACTTTTAGGACTTGATTTTATTTAACTTTTACTGTAATCAATTTATTCATATTTCATCTCCCTCAGGTGTGTGTGTGGAGCCCGGACGGCTGCTGGCGAGGGGCAGCCTGAAGCAGTATGTCGGGACAGAATACGTCGTGCTGGTCTGGGGATGAATCTTCCAGTCTCCTCATGTGTCTCCTCATGGCCTTGGAGGATTGGGTGGCATGGGAGAATCTTCAGGACTACCTCAGCTTCCTGGAGTACCTGGTGTGGGTGTTCACACCCCTGGCCATCGTCTTCATTCTCCCTTTCGTCATCGTCGTCCTGCTCTACCTGTCCATCCTCTTCCTGCATGTCTACAAGCGCAAGAACCAGCTGAGGGAAGCCTACTCGAATAACCTTTGGGACGGCGCCAGGAAGACTCTGGCCACGCTGTGGGACGGCCACGGAGCCATATGGCATGGTGCGTACGTAGGGGCATACAGTGAGGATGTTAACACTGAAATATAAACATTATTTCTATCATATCATTGTTAAAATACACTTAATGTATAATATGCATTTACAGTTGACTTATGAATAGGCATTGTTCAAACCACCTACAGTATGGGTGGGACACAAATGTGATACAACAAAACATAAAACCAAGAGAGAATTTAAAAGTGAAAAATAGACATAGAACAGGTTATTGAACTCTTTTTCTCATATCAGGTTACGAAGTCTATGGTTTAGAGAAGATTCCAGAAGACGGACCCGCCCTCATCGTCTATTATCATGGAGCGATTCCTATCGACTACTACTACTTCCTGGCGAGAGTGATCATCCAGAAAGGCCGTGCGTGTCACTCGGTGGCTGATCACTTCCTGTTCAAGGTCCCAGGTAAAGACATGAGCGGTGATGCGGTAATACACTCCAATTAATGTGATTTATTTGTTATGATTATTTATTAATTATGGATTTTTTACAGAACTGTCTGAACTGTCTGATTTTTTTACTGAACTGATTTTTTGCAGAACAGTCTGTCAGTTCTAATGAAGGAGGTGTGGTCTCTGTCAGTCATTGTGAAGGAGGCGTGGCCTGTCAGTAGTTTTGAAGGTGTGGACTCTGTTAGTAGTTCTTAAAAAGGGGCATGGCCTATGTCAGTGTTGCTGGAGGAGGCGTGGTCTCTGTCAGTCTTTCTGAAGGAGGTGGCCTCTCCTTCTTCTTCTTCTTCTTCTTGTTTTATGGTGATTGGCATCCAGTAATTTGCATTATACCACCACGTTACCCTTTCCTCTCTTTTCTTTATTTTTATTAATCGTGACCACTGTGTTAGTCTTTTTAAAGGAGACTTGCCCTCTGTCAGTCTTAATAAGGGGATGTGTCCTCTGTCAGTAGTTCTGAAGGAGGCATGGCCTCTGTCAGTCATTGTAAAGGAGGCGTGTCCTCTGTCAATCTTTCAGTAGACGTTTCTTCTGTCAGTCAGAGGTGTGGCCTCTTCTTCTTCTTGTTTTATGGTGTTTGGCATCCAGTAATTTGCATTACGCCACTAATTTTCTCTTTTCTCTCTTCTTTTTAAATTATTATTAACCGTGGTTTCTGTCAGTAGTTTTGATGGGGGGGGGCATGTCCTCTGTCAGTAGTTTTGAAGAAGGCATTACCTCTGTCAGTCCTAACAATGGTGTGTCCTCTGTCAGTAGTTCTGAAGTAGATGTGGTCTCTGTCTGTATTTCAGCAGGAGGCTTGGCCTCTGTTAATCCTAATAAGGGGGCGTGTCCTATGTCACTAGTTATGAAGGAGGCATGGTCTCTGTCAGTAGTTGTAGGTGTGGTCTCTGTCAATATTTCTGAAGGAGGCCTGGCCTCTCAGTAGATCTGCAGGAGACGTGGCCCCTTTCAGTAGTAATGAAGGACGTGTGGCTTCTGTCAGTCGTTCTGAAGGAGGCCTAGTCAGACCACATATTGAAAGTCTTTTAACTCTTATCATAAAAATAGGCCCTATTCATGTAAAAAATACTTTTTGACCTTTATTGCTAGCTATATTCAATTAATTCAATTTTATTTGTATAGCGCTTTTAACAATTGACATTGTCTCAAAACAGCTTTACACAATCAAAAGAATTATTTAAGTTTGTCTGGAATGTGAATGTGTATGAATCAGAATGTTCAGATAGTCCCTGGTGAGTAAGCCGAGGGCGACAGTGGCAAGGAAAAACTCCCTGAGATGGTAATAGGAAGAAACCTTGAGAGGAACCAGACTCAACAGGGAACCCATCCTCATCTGGGTGAAACAGATAGCAGGAAATGATCTGCATTTATACAGTGTGTTAGGTGGCAGCCAGTTCAGCTATAATAGTTGATGTTAATTGATGTTAAAATGGAGTCCAGGTAGTTATTGGAGACTCAGGTAGACTTGTAGAAAGTTCCAGTCCTGAACTATCGAATTGTCAAGTCCTCAGAGAAACAGCTGCCAACACCAGTCGAGGCCAGAACCATCTTCTAAGTAGAGAGAATCATCCCCAGACACCAGACGCATCCTAAAGAGACACACGGGGCATCCATGCGACGAGACCTCCAACCAGAAGCGGGGCACCAGGATGGATCAGACAGGTCCGGAGGGCAGAGGGAGTCTGGATCACTGGCAGCTCAGGGATGACATGTGTAGCTCGACAGAGAGACAGAGAGAAAAAGGGGGAGAGAGGAAAGAGAAAGAGGGGGAGAAAGAGAAGAAGAGGAGAGATGGCAGTTAGGTATGGTCACAGTCACATAATGTATAATGTGAATGTATATTTACTGTAGAGTGCAAGCAGGACTAACTATGACAGCATAACTAAAAGGGAGAGCCAGAAGGAAACACAAACATGAGGGCTCCCTGAGATGTAAAGCAAACAATCACCTCACCGACAACAAACCTGAGTGATCAATGAGAGTGAGGAAGACAGCATCTAAACATACCAGTTCACCATAATACTCTACGTCCAGGAGTCCCCCAGATCTGCTCCTTTACCTATGGCAAATCTATTTATAAAAATGCTTGGCTAAATAAATAGGTTTTTAGCCTAGACTTAAACACTGAGACTGTGTCTGAGTCCCGAACACTATTTGGAAGACTATTCCATAATTTTGGGGCTTTGTGAGAAAAAGCTCTGCCCCCAGCTGTAGTTTTCATAATACGCGGTACTGTCAAGCAGCCTGCATCCTTTGTCCGAAGTAGGCGTGGCGGATCATAAGACACTAGCAGTTCGCTCAGATACTGCGGCGCGAGACCATTTAATGCTTTATATGTCAAGAGTAGTATTTTAAAATCAATGCGAAATTTCACAGGGAGCCAATACAGTGAAGATAAGATAGGGGTGATGTGCTCATATCTTCTGGTTCTAGTGAGGACTCTCTAGCTATATGATCATGGCTTGCTTTTTTTAAAATACCATCAGGGTTCAAGCTGCTGCTGGAGGTGTTCAGCGTGATCCACGGGCCTCAGGAGGAGTGTGTGAAGGCTCTGCGCAGTGGTCACCTTCTGGGAATCTCCCCGGGAGGCGTACGGGAGGCTCTGTTCAGCGATGAGACGTACCCGCTGTTCTGGGGAAAACGCAAAGGCTTCGCCCAAGTGGCCATCGATTCTAAAGTGGTACGTGATCATGTACACATTCTGGAGATTTAAAACTGCATTAAAACTGATTCACTGAAATCCCTTGGGTTCTCCCTTTTCCTCTGTCCTCAGCCAATCATTCCCATGTTTACTCAGAATGTCCGGGAGGGATTCCGCTCTCTGGGAAATCTGAGTAAGTCTCGCGCAAAGCTGTCGTATATTTCCCCCCAAACTTCAGAGTTTAGCTTCCTACTGATTAATCACAAACATTTCCTCTTCAGGATTTTTCAGATGGTTGTATGAGAGGTTTCGTCTGCCTATCGCGCCTGTCTACGGAGGATTCCCGGTTAAATTCCGCACTTATCTAGGCGACCCCATTCCCTATGATCCCAAACTCCCAGCGGCTGAGCTGGCAGAAAAGGTACGGCATCCGAGACCGAGAGCATCGTCCATTAATACATCCATCTAACCATCACATTATCTGTCTATCCATCCAGTCAGTCATATGTCTAACCTGCCATATATCTGTCCATCCAGAGAACCAAACATCTACCCAGTTTTTATATCCATCCATCTTTTCAACCAAACACCCTCTTATCTGTCCATCAAACCATACACTTGTCTATTCATTCAGGGTTGACAAAACAATCCATCTGTGTCTTCAGCCATTAACGCACTCATCCATCTGTCTGTCAATCCATCCATTCATATATCCACCCAACCAAATATCTGTCCATTCTATCAACATCTTTCAATCCGTCCAACATTTAACACATCTATCTAGTTAATACATTATCAAGAAACCCATCCATCTATCCACCTATCTGTCCATCCACTCAACCAACTCTTCTACCATTCATTAAATCCACCAACAGTCCCTACATTCATCCATCCATCTATCTGTCCTTCAAAACAATTCTCAGCTTATCTACCTATCCCTTTCTCCAACCATACATCCTTTTATTAGTCCCTCCGTCCAACCGAAACACCTGTCAGTATCCCCTTATCCATCCATCTATCTGACCAAACAAACTTCTGCTCATCTGACTGTCCATCCATTTATCCATCCAGGATTGATCAGCTATCTGTCCAACCCATCATTCAACTGCTAAACCTGCCATCCATCCATTTAACCCAGCCAACCATCCCTCTGTCCACTTCTCTCCATCCATTCACATAAATTGTCTATCCATCCATCAACCTAAGCTTCTTAGAACAAGGCATTGTCTAAGTCTTGTAGTCTTCTAACAATCAATCCAGCCATCAAATTGTCTATCCATCCATCCAGTCATTCCTTTTTCCAACCTGCCATCCATCCATCCATTCATTCCTCCCTCCCTCCATCCATTCCAGTGCTGCACCACAACACAGTTGTTCCTATTGTGATCAAACGTCTCGCTGTAGTTCAGTAAGCAACACTAACTCCATAAAATATTCAGTTGATTATAAGCATTCCTCTCTCTAATCCGATCCTTTCTTCAGGTGCAGGCAGCAGTTCAAGCGCTTATCGACCGACACCAAAAGGTACCTGGCAGCATCCTGCGAGCGCTCCTGGAGCGATTCCACATGCGCCCTAAAGAGGAATAACACTCGCTCCTTTCAGACACTCTTCGACCGATTACACAGCAACGCCTGAAGAAGAACCACAGCACCACTCTCTCTCTCTCTCTCTCAGGCTACAGAACAAAAACGTTGCGACGTCTCCTCCCAGCATAATTCAACAGAGTACTGGAAGTGTTGCAAGTGTTACCAAAATTAATATCTCATCATTGTGCGTGTGTGAGATAACTAAATTTCTCATGTTACTGATGATGTGTGTGGCATGGACAAGACAGTGTGCTCGGATGTCACAAAAGAAGAAAAAAAAGATTGCTAATATTGGTGTGTTTTGTGTCTCATGTGTAAGTGAAGTGAAAGGGAGTGCATTGTGTGTTTCATATGTGGGTGTTTTTTTTTTTTTTTTTTTTAAATCCGTGACTTATTTGCACATTTTGCTTTTTTATTTTGAAGGACCACTGCCAAAACAAACGAGGCCTTTTGGTAACTTGATGTCAGACATGATATAATAACTGTTAGAGCTGGTGTGATTTTAAGATTAATGTTTTTCTTACATTTAAAAACAAAAATGTGATGATTAATGTAATAATGGAGAAATTGATTATTATTCTTATTTTTTAAACAAAACGTACTGTGATTATCTGTAATCCATGACTTAATGAGTTTATTGGACTGAGAAGTTTTATAGTTTTAAAAACCAAGTCTTATGGTTTTTAGACAGCACCGGTCTTGAGAACTGATAATCATAATAATAATAATAATTATAATAATGAGACGTTAGATTAATGAGGAAAATCATAACATTCCTTGACAAGCACAGCTATTAAAAGTCTTGTGCTTATTGGTTATATAGCTGCGATTTTATTGCATCAAACTTCTGAAAGGTGTTTAAAATGTGTTGTGATCATTTTCTTAACTACAGTATGTGTATGTGTATATATATATATATATATATATATATATATATATATATATATATATATATATATATATATATATATTGTACCAAGTTGCCAGTTTTAACAGATGCATCTACCATCCAGATAATATAATTTATCATTTTATATAAAAGTCATGTCATGCTGTTAAAGGACAATAATCAGCCTCAGTGTAGTGTGATGAAGCGCAGTTACTGTTACTTCCAGGAAGATTATTATTTTCCCAATAACTGCATGTAACATGAAGTGTTTTATTCCTCCTCCTGCTACTTACACCACGAGTTTTATTAAACGACGACACTTCATGTTTTTTTTTAACCCTTTTGTAGTTACACTATAAACACTGCCTCCTTCATCCTGGTCTGACTTTTAAAATCACAGCATGTTGACTGTTACAGAGCCCCGGCACTGGAGACTCCTTCTGTTAGCATGAAATAAATCTGTCTTTACATGACGATGTGTTTGTATGGAAATGATCTGTGATCTGCAGCTGTACTAGTGTCAGAGCTGCTGTTAGAATTTGTAGGCCTGTGTTAGAGGTGGAGCTGAAAATCTGTCAACTTCGTATAAGTTCATCAACACTATATAGATCATATACAGTATAAAGCAGTGATGGAGTCAGGACAGTGCATTTTGTTATTCTTCTTCTGTCCATGAAGGAACATGTCATGCTCATTATTGTCAGTCCTGCTAGGATAGTGTTCCCTTAACGGATCGGGAGTGTAAGGACAAGTATGTCGGTACAAAGCTCATCCGTATGATCACGGTGCAGCGTGTTTCCTGTACAGATCCGTCCAGTGGTGCACTAATTGTAGATCAAAAACACTGAAAATAAAACTTATTTTTTGATAAAGTCTGGGTCTTTTTTTTCTTTTTCTTACCATGCTCTTTTTTTCCCCCATCAGCTCATACCAATTAGCGGCCTTTTAAAGCAGCTGAGTATGGAATGCCTCCGGCATGTTTGAATTTTGCACAAGCATTAAGATTCTGCTACAAGCTCCAGATCAAACATGTTCATACATTTATAATTACTGGAGTTGTATCAACATAAGTGTTTTAATATATAGTTAAAGAACAGCAACATTGATGTATAAAGCTAATGTAACTGGGTACGCTACCAGTCAAAAGTCTGGACACACCTTCTAACTCCATGGTCATTCCTGATTTTTTTTTCTTTCTACATACATCGTAAACCGATGCTGAAGGCGTTTAACCAAAATACACGATAATCTCCTTTGAACAGTTGATATTGAGATGTATCTGCTACATCTGCTCTGTAAACCTTCATAACGGCTCTAATCTGAGGTTCTGGTTGTTAATTGGTGATTTCTGAGGCTGGTGACTCTAAATGAACTTCTCTGCAGCAGAGGTCAGTTTTGGTCTTGCTTTCAAGGAAAGGTCTTCATGAGAGAGTTTCATCATGGAGCTTGATGGGTTTTTACAAACGCACTCGACACAATACTGTTACATGAGAAGGTGTGTCCATACTTTTGACTGGTACTGTCCATGGCCAATGTATTCATTCTAGGTCTGAGGTGCTGAGTCTAGACCTGAGCAACTGAAGCAACTCCAGATCATAACAGTGCCTCCAGAGGCTTGTACAGTGGACACTGCATGATCGCTTCTCACCCTGACACGCCCATCACTCTAGATTGAATAGGTTCATCGGGTCACATGACCTTTTTCCATTGCTCCAAAGTCCAGTCTTTATGCTCCCTAGCGAACTGAAGTCTTTTCTTCTGATGAGTCTCACTAACAAGAGGTTTTCTTATGGTTTAAAAAACGTATTCAATTTGTATGTGGGTGTGGCGGAAGTCTTTTTTCAAAGCTGCCAAACTTGAAGATTCAATTGTATGGTTCTTTCTGTAGAACCTTGACCCTTACATGAAAATCTGACCAAAACCTATTGACCTATGATCTTTTCATCTTGGATGTATAAAGCTGCACTCAACCTTTGGAATTATTTTCTGTAATTATTAGGTAGCTTGCTATCTGGTCTAATTTACAAATGAAACAAAATCCAATTCAAGTTAAGTTAAAGGTCAAAAGGTCCAGTTGTGGATTTCTCAGAGGGGTTCAGATACTGAGACTTTGAATATCTGAAATGTTTAATTTTTTTTCGCTTCAAAGAACTTGGCAAATGGAGGCAGATAAAATGACCACAGTGTACTTTATTAAATGAATTTGGTACTTTGTGTTGCATTAGAATCAAATAAAAATTTACAAAAATCCAATATATACAAAAATGTAACGCTCTTTTTGTCTTACTCTTCAATATACAATAAAATCAGGTAACAGAGTCGATGCATTTTAAGCACTTTCATCACACAATGCAACTTAAGACCAATAATGAACAGGTTTTTTTATCTTTTTTATTTGCATTTTTTTCCCCATTTAATACGTCAAAGTACACCACACTAGTTTAGATTTGAATCTGTATTACGCCATTCGGAACCGCCGTTTCTTTCTAGCAGTTTCGTTGTCACCTTCTAGTCAACATACACCCTTTTTTTTACGGTCAGGACTCATAAAAGGAATGTTCGTTTAAACATGTACATTTGCATACATTTATTTACAGTTGAACAGCCGTCTGTGGGTCACGGCTGCGTCGGCTAGCTCTCAGAGAAAAACGTCTGTACACCGTATTGACTCGAACACGTCTATCCAGAGTTCATCAAACTACTGTGCTTGTACTAATTCCAAGTGCTCTGGTGGTAACCACTAATTAGACCCAAAAAAAAGGAAGCTTTTTTTTTCATTTATGGCATTTTATTTAATCTAATTATCTAACTCTAATGGTGAGGAACAACCATATACTGTATACTGTATGTGATATTTAATAGGACAAGTCGAATCTTTGAGTCGCATACACATATCAAGGCAAAAATAAAAAAATAGTCACACAATAGTCTAAATAGTTTTTTCAACAATTCTATGCTTTCACAAACTGTAACAGTCGTCATCATCGTCATCATCATCATCATCATCATCAATGTTTTTTGATTGTTAGACTGCAAAATCAGCTTAATCGTTGTCACATGTAAAAATCCATCTTCAGTAGAAGCACAGTAACTCGAATGAAATGAAATGCATAAGAAACTAAATGAATGAATGAATAAACGGACAAGTTTTGCACCATCATTGGCATGGGGAAATGAACCAAAAATCAGTAGCTTAAAAAAACAACAACAAAAAAAACGGCAAAGAACGAATGAAGAAGCGCTCTCCCTGACAGTCCTACTTTGCGTTTAAAGTATCTGAAGTTTTGAGCTCTGATTTTTTAACAAGTTGGGTATAAACAGCAGAACCTCCACCTGGCCGCACCTTCATAATTCACCTACATCAGCTGAATCCAATCCTGGGCTAAAATCCTTCCGTAACAACCCAAAAAGTTCTCCCAAAAAACCTTCAAGCACCACTTATGGTCTCTTAATAACATCCATCATGAACAACACCATCTGGAAACATTGTACTCCATTCTATCTCCAAGTCAGACAGATGGAGGTTCTCTGTTTACTACACCATTTTGAGGTAGGTTGTTAGCATATACAGTCTTTCCAGAGAGACAGAAATGGCAGATAATGGTTACTTTATTAAAATAAATCCAAATACAGTGATACAGTAAAAAGTAAGCAATGATGTCACACATCCTTAAGAACATATTCCTTTTACAATATTGGTACACTCTTACAAAGAAACGAAAAGTTACGTCTAGTGTTTCTCTATGAGAAAGCGTTCAGTATAGGACGCCAAGAACCTTCGATTATCCGATAAACCCTGCAAGAACCTCTGAAGAACCATTTTTCGAAGAGACTATCAAGTACAACAATGTTTTGCTAGAAAATAATTACTTATAATTTGCTACCCTACACTTACACAGTTAGTAAAAATGTGTTCTTCAAGGATTCCCTAGAAAGATGAGAACCATAAGTATCCAAAATAACCTTTTAATGAACACTTGAAGTGTTTATTCGCAACATTTAATGATTACGATCGAGATCAAACCCTTCAGGCCAGAAAGGGAGGATCCATGTTTTCTGGATGCATTAAAACCATTAATTTTCCAGAACCTTCATCACTAAAGGTGAAACCTAGGAAGGTTCTAGGTGGAACACTGTAACAGTGGGTTCAAAATGGTTTCATGTAGAAACCTTTGGAAAACTAGAACTTGAAACCATCCAAAGAAGCCCTAAGGAGACGCTTCTTAGTTTGAACTTCCTGTTTCCTCGCGATTGGTTATCGAACCAGTACAGGGCTGCCTGACATGCACAGGAGTTCTTGCAGGATCACTTAGACATGTTTTATCTTTAAGTATTCGAAGAGGCTTGTAGGTTTTACTCCAGTCAAAAGTCTACCTGATACATTCTGGTCTAGCTTTACTTTAATCAGTTTGCCTCTTCATGTCTTGTTAACATGTTCATTTATAACTCCTTAATTAGTCTTAATTCTTGTTGATGTCTTTATTTATTTATTTATTTATTTATTCATTTATTATTATCCAGAATATCTTAGATTCTATGACTCCTGTGCTTCACATTTCCTCATTATAGCGTCTTGTTTTACTCTACAATTTAGCTTGGTCTTCTGGTCCTACTAAGATCTTTGGACGAGTAATATACAGTAACACCAGTGTTCCGACCTCCAAGATGGACAATGACTATTACTTTTTACCTGGAAATAATTCCTACAAAGCCCAGGTTTTGGTGTAACCTTTTCAGGAACTTATTACCTTTTCCATTAGAACCAAATGACCAAATCTGATTCCAAAATCAGATTACTAAAATATATATATATATATCCTGCAATGTGGTAGTATTTCAAAATAGAACCCTGCCTTCATCCAGTAAGCATTTTATTCTTCTTCAGGATTAATCTATAAACGTTTTGGAAACATACGTAACCCCTTCTTTTGGCATCGTCTGATGTTAGGACTGCACCGATCCAATCTATGATAAAATATGAGTATCAGAGCTCCAACTATCAACTGTTACTTGATACACAGCAGCTCACTCTTAGTGCCATTGCCAAGTGAAAAAAGATCTGGGAGAGCTTTGTTCTCTGAAGACATTACATGTGTTCAGTGTATAGGATACAACTGGAAAGAGGGGGCGGGATTGGGAGGGGCAGAGGGGTCAGGGATCAATGTGAAATCCAATTCAATATGAAACAGATCCAGAGCGAGAAGATATCTGTACTTTCTCACATTACTGTATATAGACCACGTAAGCCCTGGGTTGATATGCAGAATGAAAAGAAAACATCAAACGGTGGTGCAAATGGATGGACATTCAGTAAATGGTTGAAGAACAAACATATGAGTTAAGGGGACAAGTTAAGTTCAGAAAAATGTTAAAACTTGAAGTCATCCAAAACTCCAGCCCAAGTTTGTTTACACTTTTTATAGTCCCACAATCACTCTTGTTGTCTTATCGTTAACAGCATTAGTCTACATTCTCAAATTCTGTTAAGCTATTAAGGGGTGACATGACGACGCCGGAGATTTGTTTATAAGGACATGATGGATGACTGTGAAATGCAAATGGTGAACAGTGTACACAACAGGAACAGGTCAGCGAGCCCCAGCGAGCAGTTGCACAACCTCAACAAGAACATCAACAGATCGTAGCTAATGTTGACACACTGGCTGAACAAACAAAAGGTTTCATGATAAGGCTGCCATAAGGGAAAAAAAAACACCTATTGATATTACAGTACATAATGTTAGATCCTAAACAGATTCATAAGTATTTTTGAGGAAAAAATTCACATTGTAACGTTGCATCATAATGTCTCACTGAGGGAGGTTTTACAAGGTTATCTGGATTAAGGTCTTCAGAGTTTTGTAAAGATTTGTCTCAAACTAAAACACACACAAAAATATATAAATAAATTAATTAATTAGTTAATTAAAAATTGACTAAAGGACATGGGCATCATTGGATCTGAGAATATTTGTACAATTTACATGTTATTTATTGACTTAAAAGTCTTACTAAGTGAGGAAATCTTTATATTAGTATCAGGAATTAAAAAGGTTTAAATTTAAAGCTCATTTCACTTTTTTTATTTTTCAAAATTTGATTGTAAATCAAATCAAATGTGCTATCGTAGTCACCTTTACATAGTTAATGGCATACAGTGAAGCATTGTGCAGGTTAAAACATCCAGAGAAAAGCGAACTACGGTGTGCGCGCTATGCACGTGCCCGATTTGAAGCTTTCAGGTTTTCACAGTTTATGAAATGATCAAAAAGTTTTATCTGGAAGATTGTGACATCACCTTGACCCAAAGCTCATGTCACGTTAATTAACTAAGTTTGTAATTCAATTGTAAGTCTGCTTGGGAGAATGGGAGGACTGGTGGCCAAAATAAATGGTGATCTTGTTAAAATGATAGATTTAATAGTTAATAGTTTTAGCTGCGGTGGGTGAGGTGACGAGGAAGAAACAATGCTGAAGAAGCTTCAGTTTCAGATTCAACCACAAAGAGTACCAACGCGAAGAGAGTTTCCATACATTGGTTTGTCAACTTCAAGATTTTTCAGCCTCCAAATACACCTGAGCCTGATCATGGCTGACGATTAGCTCTCCACAAGCTAGATCACATTTTTTTTTTATCACGTCTCTTCTTTAAAAGAATAAATTACAATTAGATTAGGATGTGGTTAGGGTGGCTTAGTGGTTAAACTGTTGCTGCAACCAGGACCACAAAGCTACTGGCCTTGAGCAAGAACCTTAACCTCAATTGCTCAGATGTACTGTATAATGAGATAGCTGTAATTCACTCTCTATAAGGGTGTCTGCCTAATGTTATGATGGGAAAATTCAAACCATCTCCATTTTGTATCTTCTGTGCAACAAAATGAAGTACTATCTCTTTATGTTTGAGGTTCTGGGGTACAAACACTCTGCTGTAGAGTATATAGAACCTCTAAAGATCCCTTCAAACTGAACAATATTGAGAAGGTTCAAGAGGTTGAAGCTCCACCTTTTAACTTGTTCACCTTCTATTTCCGTGTCTCCATGAATGATAAAGTTTCCCCAACCACCGCCACCACCACCACCAGTCCCATTTCTTCCTAATGTTCCACAGGTCTTTCTGCTGAACCTGGCTATCTAGAGTTCTCCCAGTTGTTCTACACTTCCATATAGAACTTTGATGTCACTTCAATAAGGGTGTGTTGTCTCCACTTATGAAACCTACAGTGTATTTACTCTAAAAGTGAAGGTTGAAAAAGTAAAATGGACGTGGTGAGTCCTCAGACAAGACAGCATTTCAATCCGAAATGTCGTTTAACCTTTGTTCAAACCATCATTTTGGGGAACTGAATGATAAAGCATGAGATTGGCCATAAGCACAGGATATTCGTTACCTCAAAAGGAATAACTATTTTAAAAATGGAGGTGGTATATTGGGAATTTTTGACACATGCCTAGCACGCACACAAATCCATCAAACTCCGGAAATAAAATTACATCACATGTCTAAAGAAAAACAACAATCACGCTTGTCCCAGTCTAACAATGCATACTTCATACTTGTAGCATTTATCTTTTTTCTTCCATTACAGCAACTATTTCTGCTGTGCCTAAGTCTTGTGCTTGTTATACCGTGTCCTCTCCCGGCGTCCCCAAACGTCTTTGCCGTCTTCTGACCTCCTGTAAAAAAAAAGACACTAAGAAGCACTTTCAACTGAAATAGACCGGATTTTTTCCCCCTTTCATATACAGATGACAGATGTAAAGATACAGTGTTGTAGACGTGGCACATGTAGATAGTGCCATGTGAACACACACACACTCCTACGCTTGCTCACGGATACAACTGTGATCGTAAACACTCCTGCAAGTTCGTACACAACCTCAAGCAGAACACTGTATCTTTAATCTTGTGGAGGTGGAATCCATCTTGGCTCCCATGAGTGCTTGGCCGTTGCAGATTGCCCTGTGTTGTGTGTGTGTGTGTGCATTGTATGTGTTTCTCAGGACATACATGTGTGTGAGAGCGTTTCTTGAGAGATCCGTATCAGCCAGCGTGAGCCGAGCTGGCAGGAAGTGGTTTCTTGGCCTGGTTCCTTCTCCAGGAGGAGAGAAGTTTGAGTGTGTTTGAGCCTGGGTCAATCCCGCGTGGCTTGCTTTCATTCACTTGGATTTTTTTTTTAAATACAATATTCAAGTAGATGATTGAAATGCTGCCCTGTGTGTATTTGTGTGTATGTGTGTGTTTTTATGTACAGTTACTGGCAGAGACTCCATGTCCACCATGTTCACTACGGAGTCCAGTATGGACCAGTAAATGTAGATATATATATATCTACATTTTTATAAATTTGTTTTTTTTTGGCACTGCGAGAGTTTTGCTGATGTCAGACGACTTGTGGGTTTCAGCACCCCTCACCCTGGCGAGTTTCTTTGTGTCTTCATGAGACAGGGTCATCTGTTTTTCCTGTTTGTCCACGTAGTGTCACTACATCAGGATGGTTTAAATCTCATCGCTTCCTGAACAAGCGATGCGTGATGGCAGATTCGTGAACAACAACACAAAAGAAATTTTGATGACCCCCCCAAAAAAAGGAGCGGTGTAGTGGAGTTAACTCAACCGAAAAAGCTAATAATCGGCATGAAGCGTTGGCAGACTAGATTTCTGCCCAATAATGAGGGGAAAAATATATTCCCTGGTGAGATTTAAAAAAAAAATTATATATATAAAAAAAAAAAAACATTTATATAAGAAAATACCAATACACCAGTGAATATTTTGTGCCTATTCCTTAGTTGTTGTTTTTTTAAGGTTTTATTCTTATTTGTTTTTTTGTTTTTTTCCCCCTTTTTTTGCAATCCATGACAATCAATGTCATGGCTAAATGCTATGGGCTTGACAATCCCGCTCTGCTAGTCATGTTATTGCCACAGTCCTGCTGTTAATGGATGGTTACCTATAAGATTCCAAGTGGTTGAGCTACAACGTGGTCTCGTACTCCAGTCGCTCCTGGACGAGCATGTCATCCTTGTACTGCAGTCGAGGTGGCGTGGGCGAGTTAGCAATAGCCAAGATGGCTCTACGTATGCCGCGGTCCAGCACGTGCCTTTCCCAGGCTGGGTATCGGTTCCTGCATACATCTATTCTGATCACGGTTTCGTCCACTCGCGGGGTTCGAGAGGACGGTGTGGACGGAGCTGTGGGACGAACTTGAAAAACAGGAGCGCATCCGTCTCGCTCGGTGTACTTAGTGTCGCGGTCAGCGTCCCTCGCCAGCGTCCCACCCCTGTTTGAGCGAAGGGAATTGGTGGCACCTTCCGTTGGCATGGCGAAGCCTGTAGTGACGTTGGTATCGTCTAGCTGGCTCAGGCTGGCCGAGCGTCCAAATCGTGGCCCATTAGGATGGAAGAAAGCGTAGTACATGAGCATGAAGACGATTCCTGTGAAGAAGCTGGAAAAGATGACGCAAAGGGCAGGAACGGCGAAGGCGTCTGTGCTCCCCGGTGAACGATACAGATACCAGAGTGCGCTGAGCGCTGCATTTTCCAACAAGATGACCAGGTAGTAGATGAAGAGGCGGCAGCGCGTGCGACCCTCCTTTACGTTGAACCAGCTGAAAATGTAGATGATTCCCACCACCATGTCAAAGACGATCTCCTCCCATTTGGTGACGCAGAACTCGGTCTCGCAGTGAACGATCCAGAAGGTCATGATGCACCAGTGCAGCACTATGAAAATTCCGAAGTAGAGCTGGAACACGGAGGCAAACAGGGCAAAGGTCACGACACGCGCCGCGATGGTGAAGAAATGCCAACAGAATTGGATGATGACGGCTAGGTAGCTGACGGGCTTCTTGTCGTCACGGGAATCCCGTAAAGCCTTCTGGTAGGATGCAAGAGCCCAAGCCAATGACACCAGAGAGGCAGCGGCGGTCATTCCTGAAACAGAGAATATATATATATATATATATGTGCATGAGCTGGTAAAAGTAAACATGGCTTTTTAAGGGAAAAAAAAGACCCCAACATATGAATGAGTTTCGTTCCTAAGTTCAATTTGTTCATAAGTCCAACAAACGATTTCTAGGTACTGGGATACTAACACAATTAGCTATACACAGTATAAAACATTTGTTCTTGTTCTTTAGGATCGTGCTGGTGGTTGAATGAGCAATGTCTGTCTTTTTACTTCACTCCATTCTCTCAATTATTTTCTCTTTTGTCTCCATCGTTATTGCTTGGCCGCTGCTTTTATGCTTGCTTCTGGACATCCTGGGATGCATGCTGCACACACGTGACAATCTACGTGTAATCTAACTTCCAACTTATGATCTAACAGGAACGCATGATCATATCTGTGAATGTTCGAAACGCAAATGTTCGTACTGTTCGTACTTAAAACCTTAGTCATTTTAGCATGAAAGTAGCATTAAGTTTTACCTCAGAAACAGTGTGTGTGAGTTAAAAAAATAGATATATCACCAATACTGAGTATTTATACTACTACTACTAATACTAATAATATTTTCACCTCAAAAAATGTGTTAAAATATTTTTTATTGGAAGGAAATTGTAAGAGCCATATCGTATATGTTATGAATTTGTTGTTGTGTTTATTTGTTTTATTTCATTTTATTTTATTCTATGCATTAGTTAAGCATTAAGCATTAAGTTTATTACATAAGCCATAAGCTTGAATTTGTTAGTTAAGCATCCATTTTGACAATCGTAGGTTGGTCTGTGATGTCACTCCACCGTTATATGAATCTGTATGACTATTGCATGGTAAAATAAGATTTTAAGATGCGGAAGTCTACGGGAACACAAGCTTTTGACCGTAAGCTAACCGTAGTCAGCTAGATATAACAAATGTGTTGTTATAACCGTAAGTTAATCCTGAAGCATATTTATACAGCAACTGGTGTTGTAACTACAGTGGATTTACTCAAGACGACTGTATGAAGTGTTGATTCTTTGATGCTGGAAAATAAAATATGAGAGACAAAGAACTCAATGGACTTTGTGTCGTAAGTAACGAACCTCAACCAAAGATACGCGTCAAAACTAGTGGAATAATATGTCCGCATCTACAGAAATATTGAGAAAATAAAAATTATAATCTGTGCAAAATTATGTATTGTTTTGCTGAACAAGGCAAGAGTAATGATTTATAGCTTAGATATTAGCAATACATCATCATGCTAGCATTGTCCAGTGAAGCATACAGTGCCTTGCAAAAGTATTCATACCCCTTGTAACAAGCACAAACGTAAATGTATTTTATTGAGATTTTATGTGATAGACCAGATAATTGTGAAGTAAAAAGAAAATGCTAAATGGTTTCAAAATCTTTTACAAATAAAAATCTGAAACGTCTGGCGTGCATTTGTACTCAGCCCCCTTTACTCTGATACCCCTGAATAAAATCCAGTGGAACTGATGACTTTCAGATTGTAACGTGACAAAATGTGGAAAGGTTCAAGGGGTATGAATACTTTTGCAAAGCACTGTACAGTATAATGATTCACTGGACAATGCTAGCATGATGATGTATTGCTACGTTTACAATTAACAATTAAATTTTTTTATTTAAATTTTATTTAAATTAAATTTACATTTTTTTGACAGATTAGCATTTTTATTTTCTCAGGTTTTTCCTTCCAGAAAAAACGTAGGACATTTTTGCAGGTAAAAATACTTTTAAGATGACCTAATAATAATAATAATAATTTTTATTTATATAGCGCCTTTCCAGAGCTCAAGGACACTTTACAATGAGTGAAAACAAAAAAAGGACCTAGATGATAAACATACAAAAATAAAATAAATGAGGTAAATATTAGACAGGAGGAGAAGAGAAGGGAATCAACCCACGATAAATAAATAATAAAAATAAATAAATAAATAAATAAATGAAAATCTTTATTGCATCTTTGAGGATGTTCACGGCTCCTGGGGACGCGAGCGATAATAAAGAAAAAACAGGTTAATAACAGGTGATGTCTGTGCTTCATGCATCTTGCTTCGTATACCGATTCTGTGGAAATTACAAATCCCGAGCAGCGCCGAAGCTTCAGATGAAATTGTAAGTGAAATGTGAAGAATGAATCATGAGGAGGGTTGAACATCATTATCTCCGTCGAATCTCCTCAGAGGGATGTCTTATTTACGCTCATGGATCGGCTCTGTGATGTTTGAGCGTGACGCTAACTGTGCGGCGATGATGGGGGCAGTGGATTACAAGAGAAAATTCCTTGATCAAGGTTAAAAAAGACAACAATGAAGGCTAGACGCAGGACGAGACTAATTCATAGCACAGAGAGAAAGAAAGGGAGAGAGAGAGAAACAGAGAGAGAGACTCCAGATTTCAACTAAGAGTGGGGTACCATGGTTACCAAGAGCACGCAGTGATAAAGTGATCGCTCCCAAGGAGGAAGACATGAGGTTGGAGGGGAAACTGGGACAGAGGTACAGAGAACAATTAAGGAATTAATTACTAAAATAAAAGCCTGGCTGTAAAAAAAAAAAAGAATCAGTGATGTCGCAAATTATTTGCCAAGTGATAATGTATTCTTGTTAACTAAAGGGCCAAAAAATCAGATTGTACTCCTTACTGTATCTGTGTATAGCTAGAGGCCACACACCTCCTTCACTTTCACCGAAAGATAAAGAAGCCACACCTTCTTCACTTTGACTGAGAGATGAAGAAGCCACACCTATTTCACTTCGACTGACAGAGACAAAGGCCACACCTACTTCACTTTGATTGACAGATACTGAGGCCACACCTCCTTCACTTTAAGGGTGCTTTCACACCTACAGCATTTGGTGCGCACCAAACGTGTTTGGTCCTTTGGTTCAGTTCGTTTGCGTTGATGTGAATGTAATCTCGGTACTTTGGTGCGCACCAAATCAATTGATCCGAGACCTGCCTGAAGGGGTGGTCTCGGACCGCTTTATCCGCTCTACTTTGGTACAGTTCGTCTGGTGTGAAAGCAACCAAACCAAATCTGATGAAATGGTATAGTTTAATGCACATTGGAAGGTACGGGGTTGCGGGTAAAATTATTTTCCCTTCCTGATGACTCGATTAAATTTTTCAAGCTCGACTCGCGATGAAATCAAACCGCGGAGAAACGTGGAGTGCCGAGGAAATTAAGTGCCTCTCTGTATTCACATTAAAGATGAAAAAATGTGTGGCTGGGCTGTTTCGATCGGCCAACGGATTACCTGATGGATCTGCAGGAAGATCGCCGGCTAATAACAAAATGATCATTCAGGAGGAGGACACGTCTCTCCCTGAAGTGGCGCACGATGCGCCATCAGCGAGATGAATAAACCGGGAATCTGGTTTGGAGTCGCAGCCACGAATCGTTTTCGAAATTAATTATTTGAAAATAATGATTTGCACGTACAATGCAGTGCGCGAGGATCAGCGCCATGAGCGCAAAGCAAAGCTGTTCCTCCATGATTATTGAAAGTGGCGCGATTTTCTGAAAATAGTCTGTTTCCGGTGCCGATGTGCTTCGCGGTCTATTTTGGTTCGTTTAGAACTCTGCATATGTGAAAGCAAACAGTACCAACGTTTGTTTACTACATTGTAACATTTTTCTGACTGGTGCGGACTAAAGCAATCGAACTATAGGTGTGAAAGCACCCTAACTTCAGCCCCCACAGGCCACACCTCCTTCACTTTGATGGACAGATACAGAGGCCACACCTCCTACACTGAGACTGGGGTTTTTAGTTTTCAGGAAGCTACAGGAAACTTAATTAGATTTATTTTTTTACATTTTTATTGCTAATTTTATCTGCTGATGGACTTTGTTGTGACAAAAATTGACAAACTCAAAGAAACAAATAAGTGTATTCTGGGAAGTAAATGTAATAAGCAACAGACCTGTCATTATTACTGATATTATTTTAAACAGATATAGTTTTTGTTATGATATTTAACACATCCAGCTTTCTCAATATATAAAATCCTGATGCAGCAGCTTTAATGTAGTCTCCCTTTTTTCGTAGATTAGCATGCTAAAGCAATAGAGATGAACAGATAGTGAAAGAAGTGAGAAAGGCGGACTGACCAGTGTTTCAGGTTTATCACAGAAAAGAAACGCGATCCACCTCGCTCTGCGCTCTCACACACTTCCACACTTGATCGCACTGCCACGAGAAATGAAGCGTAACACAAATAAAGGCCCGGGCTCCAAAAAGGAACTGATATACTAAACTACACACACTTAACCTGATTTCAGGAGGTCGCTCCACCAACACAGAGTCTGTCTGGACTCATACGTGACGAGAGTAAAATATGGGAGGAGGTCCAACGCAAAGCCAACTGAATGAGATGTGTTAAAGGATGCATGAACATGATGTGTGTTTCATCAAGGGCAGACTGGCGCAGATTTTAAAGAAAACAGCCCACATGAGCGACTGACTGTGTGATAAGAGTCAAGCATTTATACACTCAAGTTCTTCTGCTCATTTCTAATTCTTATGTTGGAGGTGCTGAGCTTGCACGCTCATGAAGGTTGTGAAAAGTTTTTGTTTAAAGACTGCAGGTTACTTCTACATGCTCTAACTAGATAGCAATACCTGATCTTAAGAATTTGTATGTTACTACTTGTCATGCGCACTCAGGACCCACTAGGACCCGGAAGTAAGACGGTCGCGAACCTGAAAGCATAAAAGGAAACAAGATGGCGCCGCACATCGCTCTGTCATTGAGTTTTGCCCATGCTACCTCGGTATCGTTCGAGTTCACGTGAGTACTCACTTTCTTGGGTTTGCTTTCAGATTGAGTGTGTGTTTATAGGACGCGGGTTAGATTGTGTCTTTCCTTTGCTCATTCGCTTTGAGAGTCCTTATAGCAAATCGCATGATTATCCTGCACGCTCGTGTCCATCCGCGTTTGGGTTTACCATTCACGCTACAGGGCTAACTGCTAAAGCTACGTCTTTCTGGTCGTCATTGGGTTAGTTCGTGACAGAATGACAGAGCCCAAAGCAGTAAACCCAGCAGATCACGCACACCTATGCGATGTGGTTGACCAGCATGCTATGCTCATCGATAAGCTAACCGGGGAGCTCGCAAGACGTCGCGGCCCTGCGCCCACGAGGTTGCGGAGCTTTAGCAGGAGAACGCGAGCCTCCGGGCGGCTGTTGATGGCATGGCTAGCGGTCCGCCCGCACCAACACCCCCCCCTTCTGATGTTTTTCTAGCACTCCCGGATAAATGGGATGGCATGGATGGGAAGTGCAGTGTGTTTCTAACATCGCTGGAACTGGTGTTTGAGTTTAATACCAACAAATACTCCACCGACCGGCTGCGCATTGCACTACTCGTCTCGTTGCTATCAGGGCAGGCAGCAGAGTGGGCCACGGCAGTCCTGCGTGCTGACACCGACACCGCTCACTCGTACAACGAGTTCACCCGTCAGCTAAAATTGATATTTGAACATCCCGCGGGCGAGGTGGAGACCGACACGAAATTCTACCATCTGCGGCAGGGAGGATTGTCCGTGAGCAGGTGTACTGCGGACTTCCGCACCCTCGCCATCCAGACCTCGTGGGGAGACGCAGCACTTCGAGGGACTGGCTACCCGCATTAAGGACGAGCTAGCCGGACGAGAGCTACCAGCCACACTGGAGGGGCTGATCCAGCTAGCCCTCCATATCGACCAGCGCCTCCTCTCTCTTCCGAAGGCAGCACCTCGAACCCTGCCGCCAGCTCCCACCTACGCCTACACTGCACCAAGACCACCACCCACCGTCACCACTGCCTTCCCCACACGTGTCGGATCTCCACCCCCTGCCGTGGTTGACACCGGAGCCGGGGAACCTATGCAACTAGTGTCCAGGGACGTGTCCAGGGAGTCCGAGGCCCCCGACGTCGACATCCACACCATCCCTCCGCCCTATCGGGACCTGGCTGAGGTGTTTTGTAAACGCCGGGCCAACCACCTGCCACCTCACCGTCCATACGACCTAGCCATCGAACTCCAGCCGGGTTCCAACCCCCCCACGGCCTTCTCTACTCCCTCTCCAACAGCGAGACCCAGGCGATGGAGGAATATGTCGCCAGCGCCCTACAACATGGCACCATCCGGCCATCCTCCTCGCCGGAAGCCGCAGGTCGAAAGGGGGCGAACTTCGTCCATGTGTCGACTATCGGGGGCTAAATAAAATCACCATCAGAAGCCGTCACCTGCTGCCTCTTACCAACTCAGCCCTGGACGCCCTCTCTGTTGCCACCGTGTTCATTAAGTTGGACCTCCGGAGCGCCTACAACTTGGTGCGCATCAGAGAGGGTGATGAGTGGAAGACGGCCTTCATCACCCCCACCGGACATTATGAGAGCCTGGTCATTCCTTTCGGACTCTGCAACGCACCCTCGGCCTTCCAACAATTTATTAATGATGTTCTCAGGGACATGCTAGGCCGATGGGTGTTCGTATACCTCGACGACATACTCACATACTCACACACCACCGAAGAACACACCAGACATGTTAGGGCTGTTCTTAAGAGATTGCTCGCCCACCAGCTGTACTGTAAGCTGGAAAAGTGTGCTTTTCACGAGCACTCCACCAAGTTCCTGGGTTTTGTCATCTCGCCCCAGGGTGTGGCCATGGACCCACAGAAGCTGGAGGTTGTACGTCACTGGCCCCCTACCCAGGACACTAAAGCAGCTCCAACGCTTTCTTGTTCGTTTTCCAACGAACTTTTATCGTCGCTTTATCCGGGGCTACAGTACAGTTGCAGCACCACTCACTGCACTGACCAGGCCCTCAACCCATCCATTCCGACTCAACCCAACCGCCATCTCCGCCTTCCACAAACTCTGCCACCGATTCACCACCGCACCTATTCTCCTCCATCCGGATGCCAGCCAACCATTCGTTGTGGAGGTGGACGCGTCGGAAGTGGGCGCCGGCGCTGTTCTCTCTCAACGAGGTCCAGACCAGAAGCTACACCCACGTGGCTTCTACTCCAAAAAATTTAACCCCACTCAGCAGCGATACGGAGTAGGGGACCGTGAACTGTTGGGCATAAAGTGGGCTTTGGAGGAATGGCGTCACTGGCTCTAGGGCGCCAGTGAGCCGTTCATCGTCTGGACGGATCACCAGAACCTGCTCACCATCCGTAACCTGAAACAGCTGAATCCATGCCAGGCACGGTGGGCCCTGTTCTTCGAGCAGTACGATTTCCATCTGTCGTACCGCCCGGGGTCAAAGAACACCAAGGCCGACGGCCTCTCCTGTCAGTACGAGCGAGAGGCGCCCGGGCGGATCCCGTGCCTGTCCTTCCACCCACCCAGATCATCGCACCCCTGCATTGGGACATGGAGACGAGGGTCCACCAGGCACTGACCAGAGAACCCGCACCGGCATTTCTGGTCGTCATTGGGTTAGTACGTGACAGAAATAAGATCTGTTAAGATATGATTCACTGTTGAGCAAATAATTTGATTAAACCATTAGAAAAGGCCACACCTCCTTTATTTAAATTGAAAGGCACAAAGGCAACACCTACTGTTAACTTACAGGTACAGAGGTCACACCCTTTCACTTAGGCCAACATGTAAATATGTCACACCTCCTTCACTGCTTCAGATGAATAGAGGCCACACCTCCATACCTGACATGTATATGGGCCACAAATCCTTGGTTTAGACTGGCAGCTGCAGAGGCCACACTTCCATTACTCTGACTGACAGACACATTGCCTGCACCTCCTTCACTTTGACTTACATGTACTGTATATAGGCCACACCTCCTTCACTCTGACTGACAGGTACAGAGGTCACACCTACTTCACTTAGACTGACAGGTACAAGGCTACACCTCCTTCACTGCTACAGATGAATACAGAGGCCACACCTCCTTTACGCTGACTGACAGATACATAGGCCACACCCACTTCACTTAGGCTGACAGGTAAATAGGCCACACCTCCTTCACTGCCACAGATGAATACAGAGGCCACACCTCCTTCACGTAGACTCATAGATAGATAGGCCACGCACCCCTCAACTCAAGCGTCAGCTACAAGGCGGCACATCCTTCACTTTGGCAGACCAATACATAGGCCACTTATTAATAGACTACTTATTCATACTGATGTACAGAAGCCACACCCTCTGTAATGAGGATATATGATTGGGTTAGGGTCAGCTGATCGTACAAAATCCCAAACTAAAACAGTTACACATTAGAACTGACAGTACAGAGACAGACTAATACAGTATATAATATTAGAAAAAAAGAGAGCATTACAGCAACGGTCAGTTAAGATGCTGTGATCTAAAATACAGTATATTTCTCTTTCATCAACTGAAGCATCATCAGGAAGTCCAGTCGAGCTAACTGTCTACGATTAAACCGATCTGAACGGCTCAACAGAGAGCAATCAGCAGACAATCAGCAGACGCCACTGCCATGACTTTCATTCATCCTTTCCTGAAATCCGGCAATGCAGACACAGCGGGAAGATAAAACGTCAAAGAGAGGACAGTGTGTGTGTGTGTGTGTGAGAGAGAGAGAGAGAGAGAGAGCTGTCCTGTCCATTCAAGTCCACTTCTACACACTGTGTAACATCTCATGTTACTCTGCTTACAACGTCTCCATTATTAAAGACGCCTTCATATTGCAGTGTTCGGAAACGACACGCAGTGACATCCCGCACAGTCTCAATGAACGCACTGGATACTTCACCAAAGATCTGAATTGACACGCCTCGTTAATGATGTCATTACGACTTAATTAATGCTCTGCAAGTCATCCACACCGAGCTCCTCTTACCAGCATCACAAAGTTTGATTTGTTTAATAGTGATTCCAGCAAAATTTTCAATAAATGAACAATAAATTATACATTTTAACTTAATTTGTAGTCTTGCGTCACCGCTGCTGCACTGGATCTCTTATGAAAGTAGCATAAGAAAATAATAGAGATCCAATAGTAGGAAAAACCAATGGATCATGTAATAAAACGGCAAACTGGATTTGGAAAAGAACTGTACTGGAAATGTATTATCTATGAAGAGACTTTATTATGTCACTTCTGTTTGAAAGTTTAATATAAAGTGCTTGAAGAGCATAGTTACACCATGTTACACTAGAGGGAGTGCTGTTGCGCCGGTTTCGGGGTCAGCAGAAACATGAGGTTTTGAAAACAGAAACAGTTTTGTGTCATCTTTAGTGACCAGAATAATTCTATAATGTATAGTCTTAATGGTTACAGTGGTCCCTCGGCATACTAACGCCCCACCTCATGAATTTTTACCTTAAGAACTGAAATTCTGAAGTTGCGCATATGTCCAAGAGTTAAGTGAGGTTCAATATCTATTCATTTCATATTTTACTTCATTTAAATGCATTTCTAAATGTTTTGATTGTTTCTATATGCAGAAATATGAGTATAGTGTTGGAAATTGGTAATATCGGTAATATTTTTACGAATTATCTGCATTTACAGTACATTAGTTTCTATGGGAAAATGCATTTCACAATACGAAATGTATCCTTTATACAGTAACTTAAATACCGCTGTATTATTACAGTATTCTTAGGAAATTCCACCTAATGTACTGTAGTATAATTGTGCTACAACAGCATCTCTGAAAAATAAAACACACTCTCACACACACACACACACACACACACACACACACACACACACACACACACACACACACACACAAATGAAATCGAATCGTCTTGTTCTTCTGGCCTTTAACACCAGGGATCAGCTCAGTCCATTTCATTTGCCATCTCGGTGAAACACGTATCTACCTCCTACTTCACTCCTAATTACTTTTTCCCTCAAAGCAGATCGAAGGAGATCTGGTTTATTCCCTCTCCTCTTCCTTCTCGCCTTGCTGTCTTTTGGAGTGCTGCGATGAAAAGACGATGTGTCACAGACGACAGAAAATTAGCTTGAGTTCTCAGTCCTCAGCTTCATGACATAAAGAAACACAGTCATTACATGTAACGATGCGTGTGTGTGTGTGTGTGTGTTGTCATTTCACCTGTCCTATAGAAATCAGAGGATATTTACAAATTGTTTGGGTTAAACGAGCAAATTTTTTAATGCCTTATTTATATATTTAACCCACTTAGATTAAATCCTCCTATTAGGAACCCGACGTGGTTTAATGACTACTTTGTGAAGTGGGATAATTAACGGGCAGAGGCCAGGCTATAATTTTTCTTCCCTGTGTGCTTCACTCTGAAGCCTGCACGCTCTATTCTTCTTCTTACTTCTTCTTCTCATCCTTTACCCTGCTCCCCTCCCTCTCTCCCTCCCTCCCCTCCCCACCCTTCCCACCCCTCATGCGCATGCAGCACATCCTGAGGAGACGGTCGCCACGGGAACCGTGGCCGAGTCAGGAAGGTGACGTAATGCTCCCGTCTCCTCGTGGAAGCTGCAGTAATTCAGGACAGGCACAGAGGGAGGAGTGTGTGCATATATATGTGTGTGTGTGTGTGTGTGTGTGTGTGTTTGAAGGAGAGATAGAGAAACCTCAATGCAGTGTCTTCTGTTAAATCTCCTCTTAAAAATTTAACAGGAATCTCCTGTTTGTGTGATGTATCTTGTATGTCCATTATTTTATCTCAAATTAGATTAGTGTTGCTTTTTTTATGGACTAACAGTTGCTCCATTTATAAGACAACAAGACACGCCCCTTATACTGTATCCTATATTTTATCAGCTTAGAGAATGAATATTTGGTTTCTGTCACTTTGGATTGTTCTATACTGTATGTTGGATTTATATCCTTGATCATATTTGATAGCCAGATTGTCACATTTTGTCAAATGTCAAAATGTCAAATATTACTTAAGTAAAAGTAGAAGTCCTTCATTTACTTGTGTACTTGAATAAAGGTATAAACGTACGCACCTTTAAATTGACTTAAGTATCAAAAGTACATGGAGGGTATTAGCCCACAGAAGCCGTTTGCATATTTTTCAAACATCTGTGACGTTATTAGGTGTGTCTTGAAGGAAAGGCAAGTCACTACCACTGTGGTCAGGTAACACAAACAAAATACGAAAACGAAAGCAATGCCATGCAGAAATGTTGTTGAGTACAAGTACAGATATTTGCTGTGCATTAGAGCAGCGTTAAAGTAAAACGTATTTAAAAGTAAAGTACAGATAGATGAACTTTGTACTTAAGTACAGTAACAAAGTACATGTACTCAATTAGCTTCTCCCTCTGGATACAGAATGCTTTTTATTTACTCATTGAGCACATCCCAGTGCTCCGAGTGCTTCGAAAAGATGCGGTCGGCTGACGTCACGTGGTTCGGAGGAAACACGTGATATTCTTCACCCACCCAACTGAATGGTAGTGGTACAGTAGCCTTAATGTGGGAGCATCCTAGCAACGGGGAGGAATTGGCCACGACTAAATTGGGGAGAAAATTGGACCCCCCCCCCCCCAAAAAAAAAGTAATAAATTTTTCCTTTCAAAATAAAAATATTAACAAAAAAAAAAAAAAAAGAAAACATATTATTTAACTTAGTTTTCAGGGCACACACAACACAACTGTATTTATTTAATAAAATAATAAAGAAAATGACATACTGAGACAGTTTAAAAATGTTATTCTTATATAACCTTATAAAAATCTTAGAAAAAAATCTCAAAATCAAATATTAATGAATTTGAATATGAAAATAAATCCACTGGAGAATCTCAGGCTAAGATGTGTACTCTATACACTATATACTCTATACACTATATTCTGTATTATTCTATAAACATATTCTTGATTTCATGATTCTTGATTTATAAATGGCATATGCGAAAATATATATATATATTATTTAAATATAACATGACAACATCTGGAAAATCCTGCTGATATTTTTATCTGCCACGTCTGTGCAGTTTTTTTTAAAGCACATAGTGATCTATATTCGCAGCACCTCTGGGACTGTAAAGGCAATCTGTAATCTATCCTTCCTGCTTGTATCTACCCAGTAATTGCTTATACGCATCTGGGTCACTCTGAATCGTTCGTTAATTTGAAGAGACTTGAACGAATCTAAAGGAAAGGAGAACTACGAGGGCTTTTAATACTATTTGTTATTTTAAACCCAAAACAAAAGAGTTTGTGTGGACTGTAGTGATGTCAGATGTCAGGTGATCTCGATAAGGTGTAATACACTCACTACGGACTTAAAAAAGGTAGGTTTCTAATGCAAAACTTTTTGATGGCAGATCCAAATCAATAACAGACCTGGTTCAGTGCTCTGATCAGAAAAAAAAACATGCCACTAAAGAAATAAAATCAGAGAGAGAGAGAGAGAGAGAGAGAAAAGGGGGAAATGGCTTCACCCCTGTCTTGTCACACGCCTCCTTGACTATGGCTGACAGATGTATAGGCCACACATCCTTCACTGGGACTGATAAACATACAAGCCACACCTTCTTTAAAAAGACTGACAGACATACAGGCCACACTCTTTCAATGGGGCTGACATATTTATAAGCCACACCTTCAATATGGCTGACAAATTTACAGGCCACACCTCCTTTACAAGGACAGCCGGATATACAGGATACACTTCTTTCAAAGACACTGACAGATTTATAGACCACGCCTTCTTCACTGAGACTGGCAGGTATACAGGCCACGTCCCTCTTTAATAGGGACTGACAAATACACAGGTCACGCCTCCTTCAGATATACAGGCCACGCCTCCTTCAAGAGGACTGACATAAATATAAACCACACCTGCTTCAATAAAGTTGACAGATGTGTAGGCCTCGCGTCTTTTAAATAGCGACTAAAAGATATATAGGCCACACTTCCTTCAATATGGCTGATAGATGTACAGGACAGACTTTCCTCAATAAAGCCGACAGATGTGTAGGCCACACCTTCTTTAAAGGGACTGACAAATATACAAGCCACACCTCCTTCAATAGGGCTGATAGAGTTGTAGGCCACACCTCCTTCACTAAGACAATGTTAAACACCTTGAGTCTGTCTGTGTGTGTGCGCAAACGCTTACCCTATTAATCATTAATAACCTGCATACATAATAACCTGCATAGATAAAGCTACATCTGCTGTAAAACATCTGACACCAACGTAAACCTCAGTGAGAAAAAGAGAACTGCTCTGTAATAGCTAAAATAATGCGCTCATTACACAACTCACTGCTGCGAGTGGAGTCGCTGTTCACCGCAACTATGGTCAAATTGGAAAATAACAGGATTTCATTGGCCGATAATATGTAATTACATCTTTAATTACATCTTCAATACCGTAAACATGCCAGCTCTCCGCAGAGTTTACGACCAACTTTAAATAAGCTCCTATAAAACGCCCTGAAGCTGAACAGCTCTGGAAATGTAACAGAGGGAAAGAGAGAGAAGGAGGGAGGGGAGGACACACAGCGAGAGGGAGAGAGAGAGAGAGAGAGAGAATTTATAGTACTGAATAAAATAGTCTATCTGCACTATTTACATTTATATATTTCCATATTTATATAGTGTGCATATATTGTGCGCCTCAAAAATGCATTTTTTCATTAAGTGTTTTATTTGCTGTACTGACTGTACTGTGTTTGCTTACAGAATTACTTAAGTCATAATGGAGTTCATACTCCATGCAATAAATGCAAATAAATGTAAATTTCAAAGTTCATAAAAACCACAACTATTATATTCTCTGTTTATAAAAAAAAATAACATAAATAATACACTGAAATGAAAATTAAATAAATGTAAATGAAAGCATTCTTAGTGATGAACTACTTTCTGTTCAATCTTTTAAATAATCGTTAAGTTAATTAAGCAATAATTAGTAAGGTTTACGTATCCAGTATGTTTACTCTTCATCAGGAATTTGTCCTCATAACTCACACCTCATGCATTAACGCTGCCTTTCATGTCGCAAGGAAACGCACAATAAGATTATTTAATAAGAGAAATAAGACTGAGTCGTGCCGAGAGAACAAGAGTAAGTGAGAGCTTCAGAAATCCACAAACCAGGCTGTAAATGTAAATGGTAAAGGCGCTGTCTATTTTCACTCGCACACACACACACACGCACACACACACACACACACACACACACACACACACACACACACGCACACACACGCACACGCACACACACACGCACACGCACACACACACACACACACACAAAGTGCACCATTTTGGCAAATCTCCTGTAAAAAGTAACAGCATTTTATTTTTTTATTTTATTATAAATCTGCACATGAACACACACTGAAGTGAGAGTAGCTGATCCACCCACAGGCTCGTGTCCCGAGGTGAGAACCTAATAAAAGCAGAAAACACTCAGATTCGGGTGCAGAAGAACTCCTAAATTATATAAAACTTTTAAATTACAAGAAAAAATCTTAAATTCCCTGTTTCTAGTTTTGCGTTTTTCCCCCCCGAAACTTTCAATAATTATTATTAAACAAACGTTCAATAATTTGTAAGGTTTCATCAGACTTTTATTCGAACTACATCTTTTATTTTTATTCAGCTAATAACACTATTTTATGACATTATAATTAGATTTTTGCTGAATTTATTCAGTTGTGCTTTACATCGTAAAAAAAAAGTAAAAAAAAAAAAAGGCAAAATTAAATTTAAGTGTAAAAATGAACCTCAGCAGTTTCCTGTTCTTGACTTTGATTGACTAAAGCTACTGTATGTTTAAGCTTTTTGAAATTATTATTTTTTAAAAACATTTTCGCTTTAAAACTAACAGCAAATAAATGACTAATATTATAGACTGCAAACAAAATACTAAAATGAAAGCTATATTAGCGGCCAAATTTGAACAGGTCATTAGCCTTCATTAGCCTTGACTAATGTCTCACTGGTCTTCACCAGGTTTATTAAACATTACCAGCCTCCATTAGTCCATTACATCAACACTTCCTACCCTTCATTAACCTTCACTATCTTTCACTAGTCTTCACTAGGTTTATTAAATCCTAACTAGCTTCCACTAGCCCTCTTTAGCCTTCGCTAGCCTTTATTAACGTCTTCACTAATTTCCATTAACCTTTACTAGCCTTCTTTAATCTTTCCCAGTTTTCATTAGCCTTCATTGGCCTTTCATTTAATTTCACTAGCCTGTATTAGCTTTCGCTAACCTTTACTGTCCTTCAGGCTTCACTAGTCTTCATTACTCTCCACTAGCCTTTACTAGCTCCCATTAAAGTTTACTAGCCTCTCTTAATATTTATTAGCTTTTATTAGCGTGCACTTCTTTCACGAGCTGCTTCCTGGAGCTGCTTGTGTTAGCCTTCACAAGCTGGCTTTTATTAGCCGACCATTAGCCATCCGGGCACGCTATATGATCCGGCTACCTTGCACGGCCAGAAGCTTGTGAGTCTGGATGATGATGCAGAGCTGCAGGACGAGCTGAGGCGCGCTCTCCAGGAAGGTGGCGAGCAGGTGAAGCATGCTGACGTCAGCGTACTCGTACACCATCCTCCAGTAGAACCTCCAGCGGTCGTTCTCGCCGCTGCGCCTGCTCCGGATGCCCAGGTAGATGGTGCGGAAATACCTGAGGAGCACAAACGGCGGGTTAAAGTTCATTCAAATCCTCTATCAGTTTGTCTTTCATCTGTTCTCTTTGAATCATTTATATCTTTATTACATTATTTGGATTATTCCATATTTCTCAGTGACTTGTATACACGAGGCCGAACTGAAACAAAGTCGTTTGTGATATTTATGTATTGTTTCCACTCTGTCCCAGATTGAGGATCTACAGTACTGAGTGCTCAGCTGCTGCCCCTAAGGCTGGGCGGGGGGTGGTGGTGGGGACGGGGGATAAGGCGGTTAGCGCCTCACCGACTCGGCAGCTACGAGGCTTTACGACTTTTAGGACTCTTTCCATAACTGGAGTGCTTCTGGCTTTACTACTGCATCTCTGCCGAAAAACAGATCCTGATCCCTGATGGGCAACCAGCCAAAACACACACATACACACGCACGCACACACACACACACACACACACACACACACACACACACACACTTTAGTAAAATAGGGACCAAAATGCCGAGTACATTCCATGCAGTTAAGATTTTATTGCATGATTCTCTCAAGATTAAATTAAGCAGACATGATTACATCAGAGCTCAATAAATCATGTAATAACATCCGGATTCTGGATTAGTTTTCTATAACAGCTGCTCTGACAATAACGCCGCTACAAATCGCAGGGTTATTTAATTTTATTACGTTTCCATAGTAACGGTGCATTACAAATCGTCGACATGCTGATGAACATGTTTATTTAAGATGATGGAATGAGTCTATAGTAAAGGTGGGGGGGATCTATTCAGTTACGTGTCACAATACTTTTTTGTTATATATAGATGTGAGGTGGTGGCACGGTGGCTGAGTGATTAGCACTGTCGCCCTGGACCTCCAGGTTCTGGGTTTGGTTCCTGCATCAGGTCTGTGTGCATGTTCTCCCTGTGCTTGGTGGGTTTCCCTGGTTTTCCCAGTTGTTTGAATTTGGGCATAAAAGGTGTGAGGACCAGGTGGAGGCACTGATGTAAATGTTCATTGGTGAGGGAGCTGCGATATGTGTTTTTCACCATGCTCATAGTTGAAACGACAGATTCACAAACATTGTGAGAATTTGAAGGGCCATTTTCTGCAGGACAGGAACACCTGCTGCAATAACCATCTTTGTCCAGAAGGTGAGAAGGTGACCACTTTGATTGCTAGATTAAACACATTGGTTTTCTGCTTCCCACGGGGAGCACGAATGCATATTTCATCCCTCCCTGTCCACTCACTCTTAAATTCGCTGTTTCCAAAATCAACTTATATCAATGGCCAACTTTGAGCACACCATTAGGATATTAAGGACATATTATAATAAACAGAACGAGCAGCTCAACTCTTATATCTTCCACAAGTCATTCTTTCTTTTGAATCTACTGCACCGCATAGCGCCTATGGGAGTCACGTGACAAAGGACCGAACAACTCGGGACTTGACGATTCGTTGAGAACCGTTCAATACATAGCCTACGGAGGTTTTGCGATGATTTGCGCATGCGCGCCCAGTAGAAAATGAACGAATTGTGAGGCATGCCCAGATTTAACCGTATTTGGGTCCGGATGCGGACCAGAGTCCGCCTATTGAATACCCCGGGTCTATATTGTCTTATCTTTAAGAGTCAAAGGTTAGAGTGTAACTTTAAGTAGTTTAAACTTTGCGATTTATGAAATAAAGCTACGATTTCTTAAATAGTTTGCATCTTTACTTTTGCATGACAGCGATAAAACTAAGCAAAGAAAACAACTAAGGATTTATTTTAAATCTATCCACTGCATTTTTAAAACTTATAAGGATAGTGCTGAACCCTGAACTTCACAGAAGAAATATGCCCTAAAAAACAGCCTGAATAAAGATCACTTAAACGCATGATGAAGTTGCATGGTAGAAAAAATCAGCAGTAAAAACCAGAGGTATGTTCAATAGTGACAGTAAGAACATTTTCACACACATACACGGTGTGATGAGTACGCACTGCGATAGAAAATGGTCATGTGACCTGATGAGTCCTGACTGACCCTATTCCAGAGTCATGGGTGTGTCAGGGTAAGAAGGGAAGCTCATGAAGCGAAGCACCCATCATGCATAGTGTCCACTGTACAAGCCTCTGGAGACAGTATTATGATCTGGGGTTGCTTCAGTCACTCAGGTCTAGACTCAGCAACATTATGTGGCAATAAAATGAAGTCAGCTGACCACCTGAATGTACTGAATCACCAGGTTATCACCATCTATGGAGGGCTTCTTCTTCACTGATGGCATGGCGGTATTCCAGGACTCGCAGGGTGGTTCTGGGAGCATGAGGAATCATTTAAGGTGTTCCACTTACTGTAGCCCTGCATAAATACACTTTTGGCCCTGCTTTCTTAAAAATGCACTTAAACAAAAAAATTATATTTATATCTAAATCTATTATTCATGATCAGTTGCTAGTTTTAACCTGTCACACTAATTGGCAGGCCCTGTTGTGGTATTGCTAGGGTGTGTAGTGATTAGCACACATAGTTCTGCTGCACACACACAGTTCACACGTCGTTAATAGAGGTCTCAAGAGACCACAACACACAGACGCGTAGCTGAGGGGCTTGAAATCCCCCGGGACAACCGACACAAACACACTCTGAAGTGTACCAAGAACAATAAGTGAATATTTGTATGTTTGTGTGTGTGTACGCTGTACACTGCTTAAATATCTCAGTCAGGTTTCAGGCGCGCTGCCACGGGCTGTTTTAAAGACACAATTCATCCGGGTAACACTGGCGCGACTTCGGCTCACGTTCGCCACGCTGTCTCCCCCGTCTTCGTCACTGCCTCGTTTAGCTCCCAAACCCTTGGCGCTCACAGTCATCATGCACCACAGACACACACACACACACACACACACACACACATGTACACTCCTCTGGCTTGGACTCTCTCACCTGCCAATCAGATGCAGAAAACAGTCCTCGCAGGGAGAGAGAGCGCTGTGTGTGTGTCTGTGTGTGTGTGTTGTTATCACAGGTTGCATCATGGTTTCAGGACTATTTTTGATTACCTAATCAGATCACACACAGGCGAAAACATAACGCTGAACCACTTTAAAATATATAGATGTAAAGCAGGATTTATGACAAAGCAAGATATCTTGGTCCATTCATGGCAGGGAAAAAAATAAATAAAAATTTGCGCAATTTTTTGTTCCTTTACTTTTTTCCAGTAATAGTAGGTTTATATATGTTCTACAGCGAAAACCTTGATAAATAACTGATCGCAAAAGAGACGCATCTGTCTGTGTGAACTGTACACACACACATTCACCAACACCACTTGCAAATTGCAGGAACTCGGCTGAGAATTACTGCCACATCACCAGTACAGTCCTGACCTCGCTCCAAGACATTTCCATAGGTCTGGGTCATTAAAGGAGTTCTTGGGAGACCGGAGTCTCAGACATGACTCAGACAAGCAGTCGCTGACATACTGAGAAAATGTTCTACCGTGCCGGTGTCCAAGCACTAGTGAAACACTGGGAATCAAAAGTCCCGCTTTGGCTCGAACACCCTCGTACGATGACACACCAAGATCATCCACCAAGATCAAGAATAAAGATTATGACATGAGCCATGTTAAGAAACTGGTTCATTTATAGTCCGTTCACACACTCTGACTTGACTAGAATATGAAACATTCCCTTTGATGCGTCTCTACTTTTACCAAGTTCTTCCTTTAAAAAATATATATTTACAGATATATATTACATTTATTTAATTATTATTATTATTATTTCTGCATATTCATGCTCACAGACACACTCTCTCATTCCATCCTTCAATCCATCCAACATACCCAGAGTTATATTATATTAAACATTATATATAATTATATTTATTTATACATTTATATAAGTTTATATATAATTATATTTTATATCTCGGCTGCACGGTGGTGTAGTGGTTAGCACTGTTGCCTTGCACCTCCAGGGTCTGGGTTCGATTCCCTGGCCAGGCTCGATTCCTGTCTCTCTGTGCATGGAGTTTGCATGTTCTCCCCGTGCTTGGTGGGTTTCCTCCGGGTACTCCGGTTTCCTCCAACAGTCCAAAGATATGCAGATTAGGCTAATTGGCGTTCCCAAATTGACCATAGTGTGTGAATGAGTGTGTGTGTGTGTGTGTGTGTGTGCTCTGCGATGGATTGGCACGCTGTCCAGGGTGTACCCCGCCTCGTGCCCTGAATCTCCTGGGATAGGCTCCAGGTCCCCGCGACCCTAAATATAGGATAAAGCGATATACAGTAGAAGATGAATGAATACCGCTTTATCCTATACCGCTATATTTAGGGTTGTGCCAATCCATCGCAGAGCACACACACACACACTATGGGCAATTTGGGAACGCCAATTAGCCTAATCTGCATGTCTTTGGACTGTATTTTATATATAAGTTTATATATAATTATATAAGTTTATATATAATTATATTAAACATTATTATATTACATGCAAATAGCGTTTGCATCTTTGTTCCATTCCCTTTATTTTCCTCTCTAACATCTCATTTTGTTTCCCGTCCTTGAGGTGTTTGAGGATGGTGTTTAAATTCACTCACTAGTCTGTTAAAAATACTGAGTCACATTTTCATCCAAATATTTTAACTAAAACTTCGAATTCAACTGGATGCATGTTGAAATGGTCGCAGCTTAAAACGGAGGCTATTCTTAATTACAAAAAAAGAAATGACATAATGGAATGCTAAGTTGCAGACACACAGCAGGGGCAAGCCGGAGCGCCGACAGCTGAAGCAGGGCAAATACGGGAAATCCGAACAGGAAGACGTTTGAGATCACAGGCTTGAATGCTGACAATCCGAGCTGAGTCTCGGAGAGTGAAACCAGTCAAGCTTCCTGAGTGAGAGAGATGGAAGGATGGTGTTTTGTCTCCCTCTCCCCTGTCAATCACAGCAACACTTGCCAATCATGGCCAATCTATGAGCTCATGCATGCGTAAGTGAGTGGATAGTGGTTTCCTCTAAGCGCGTTACGCTGCCCTGTGATGCAGTTTGATACAGTCACTATTTAGTAGATGTTATATGACAAGAGAATGATCAGGTGATACTGTAGATCTGGGAAACTATAGCAGCATGACATCCTTTTGCCTGATGACCAGCTTGATTGATTTTGGGGTATTACGATTTCTCGGTTTGAGTCCGTAGAACTAATATTTATTTCGTCTTAAGCTGCTATATTTCTTACAGGTTTTGAAATGCAGCGGTACCTCGGGATACAAATTTAATCCGAACTTTCGGGGGGAAGTTCTTAAGGCGAAATTTCATAAGGTGGAACGTATTTTCCCATAAGAAATTGTGTAAATGCAGATAATCCATTCCAGCCACCCAAAAATATTTAAAATATTACCAATTTCCAAACACTACAATCATTAATCATTAATTAATGATTCCTCTTGGCAAAGGCTGCTTTAAAAACCAAACTGAAAGCGGCTCCATTTTCTTCTTGCTACCGTCCTTGATGACATTTTCAGGACCCATGGTGTTATGGTGTTATGTCTTCACTAAATCTTGCACAAAATGCAAAAAACAAAAGGCGGCACAATGGATCAGTACAGTGCCCTCAGTTCCCATGTTCTCCCCGTGATTGATGGGTTTCCTTCGTATACTACGGTTTCCTCCTACTAAAGACATGCAGATTTGACTAACTGGCGTTCCCAAATTCCCCGTAGTGTGTGAGTGTTACTTGTGTGTCCTGCAATGGATTGGCATCGCATCCCTTGTTATAGTCTCCAGGTCTTACGTGACCCTGATAAATGCTGAAAGGCTTAACAGTTTATTATTATTTTTCTCCTCCATACTCCAGTCCAGCAGGTGGCAGTATTGCACAAACTCAAACCAGGAATAAGAACAAATGATAACCTAGTAAAGCAAGAGTAACATTTGATCTACTTTAAAGTTATCCAAGTTTAAAAACGTGAATCAATGATGAATGAAAAACTGAATAGCGAGTTGATGATTGCGTAATCGATTTAATGACCAATGCCTAGGTGTCACACTGAGGGATCTAGGAGTTGGGAGATCTCAGTGATCCGTTTATTTGTTTCTTGACTACTAAGGAACACTAATAACCTTTCACCTCGAGACAGCAATTAAATTAAAATGAACAGGAGACATTTCTCCTTCCTGAAAGCTTGTTTGGTTGAGAAACTCAGACGAGGTGCAATTAAAGAAATAACAGGATCCCAGATGTCGTTTTTTTTCACTCAGTAATAAGGTTTCTGAATGAAAACTCTGTATTGTTCTGCAATCTGTTTAAGTATGCTGAACATAATTTTGATACACAACATCATAAGCAGTGTTTTGTGAATTCCTCACGTACTGTAGCTCTCACCGACTTCACGAATATCAACATAATGTTTACTCGTGTGCTCGTTAGGAAGCTCACAAGATGCACGAGACGTAAGCTGAGACGCACGAGGTTGGCGGTTGTATACGAATTTGGGGACTGCAGCATAGCACGTCACTTTAACCTGAGAGTGAACCTCACATGGTCACCCGAGATGGTCACGATCATTGTTTATTCATAAACGCCACTGAGTGTGTCATATGTTACGGAGCTCCGTATGGGGTGTACATTATAGGGTTAGCACTGCAAACCAAAAACATATCACAGTGACAAAATGATAACATGGTGTAATCTTGCTAAAAAAAACAACCCTAACCACTAACGCTTTGGATCAATGCGGAGCAGGCTAAAAGATTCGACAGATCCAGCGTCTGTCAAAATTGCACAAAATCACGACTAACCACGACTTTCACTCCACGTCCAAAACACCCGCTCTTTAAAAATAGCACTTATTGAGTGACACACACACATACACATCCAGCGTGGTATCTTTATTACTTTATTTTTCACGCTCAAGAGCACTTGACCTGCTGGTGCTGGCTCAGGAAGCAACAAGGCTTTGCTTTTAGAGCCGGAGAGATCCGAGCCGCATGACTTTCCGTCTTCTGCTCTCCATACCGTGAAGGCTTTGCGACCTGCGGTGCCTCCTCCTCCTCCTGAGGAAGAGCGTCCCAGAGCAGATGATGGAGCTGCAGAGAAAGCATCAAATCCCACGCTCAGAGGAGAGCCAGAGCTTCAGCTGGATTTAACATTTCCCTCCGTTTAACCGTCAAACATTTACAATCGAAAATTTAAATAATTTTGATCAGCATGGATCAAAGTATATAAGCGCTCGCAGATATATCTATTTTTTTTCCAAAAAAAGACTTTTGCATCTATACATCGACATCTATAATAAACATCACTGAAGAATATTGTAGAATTTTGTAGAAATATGAAATTGACCACATTTGAAGAGGCTTGCAAGCCGTGTGAGAACATCCCCCACAAGTGGGTATAAGTTGCACCCCTGTGGCGCAAGAGCTTTCCAAATTTGCCACATTAACATATTGGGGTGAAGGTACTCGCCACCGAAACAGGAAGTTGCATTCCTTGATCTGGTAACTTTGAAACTAAACATAACTGTAGATCCCGTTGTCATACAGTAGAGACATGGGGGGCGGACTCATTTTACCAAGGCAACCAATCAGTCTCTAAGGATCATTGTGAAGCTGTCAAGCCACCCCCTAGCAACCACGCACCATGTTACTTCAATATGATTAAAATCACTCAGATTAATGATTCCAGTGCGCCTGTTTCAACGGACGCTGAACTGATAAGATGTGTGTTTACAAGCTCAAACCGATCAGAAGATGACTTTTCTTTTTCATGAGTCCTTTTTCTTTAAACATTGAGGTTAGCTTAGGCTTCCCGCCTTCCTTGTTACGACTGGTCACAAGAATTCATTCTCATCTGTGACTGGTTAGATGCTTTACTGCATGTGGAGTGGTGAGCCAATCATAGCTCTTTCCTCAGCCAGAGTCCCAGTAAGTAAAAGTGGATACCAGTGCGAGAGAGATGTTTTCAAGTGGAACCCTTTTCCAGAGCGACGTTTTTTTTACGTTTTTACCTCATTGTACATCTGAGCAGTTGAGGAGTAAGGGCCTTGCTCAAGGGCCCAACAGGGACAACTTGGCGGTCATGGGATTTGAACGTGGGACCTTCCGAACCGTAGTCCAATGCCTTAACCAATGATTTATTCCTCATGTTGTCTTCATATGAAGTTTGTCCCTTCTGCCCTGGCATCTCCGTCTCCACTGGATTGAATGTCATGTATCCAAGCGTATGTCCCGATTTCTATAAAATGCTAACTAACACTGTTTGGCTTTGTTTGGTTTTCCTGTGTCATGTGTGAATGTGCAAAGTGAAGCAAAACGATCCATAACCGTTCAGTAATCATTAGCCACGTGTGACGTTTGTTTAGGTTGAAGCCGTATCTGCATAGTAGCAATAGCATTAAGTTGGGATTGATTACCCAGACCTCCACCCGGCCCTGGAGACTCGGTGGCTGACGGGAGGCTGTCCAGCTACATGATAAATGCTTCCTGTCCCACTGCCAAGAGGAACCGACTCGTTCCAAATCAATCGAACCTTGTTATTCGACAATTACCCAGGCCCGCTTTTTTTTGTTGTTGTTGCTGCAGCGCACAGAAGAAGAGGAAGGTCAAGCGGGATACAGGGTTGTAAATAACGCCCAGCGCTGCTTATTATCGCATACTAACTTCCTGACACCTCCATTTTTCCGGTGTTTACCGCTCAATGAGAGGGCGTACGTTACTGGACTCATTGGAGATCCTGAGAGCGATAAAAAATAATCTCACATGATTGACAGTTTTGAAGCATCTGATAAGAATCGCTATAGAGCGCAGTTTCGGCGCATTTCGGGTACACGACTGATCCGGTGTAATTAAAAGATTATTCGAGTCACAATGGATTAATAATAAACATTTCGATTCCTTTTAATATTCCCCCGCATGCCACTTGCTGTAGAACATCCTGCAATTAAGAGATTAAATGCGATAGCGGTTAGTCACGGTGCTTAACAGATGCTTAAATCAAAAAGGGGGGAAAGAAAAAGGAAAAAGAAGAAACAAGAAGAGACAGAGAATGTCTGAGGATGGATTGAGCTCTTGAGTCAGCGTGGCACCGCAGGGACGTGCCAGTCCTTCATGCCAAAGGGCAGCATCGATGCTGTCACATCACAGCATCACGCCATGACAGAGCGCCGTTACCATGGCGAGCTCTCCTCCGAGTGGACCCTGACATTCACTTCAGACAACAAGCAAGGGAGGGAAGGGTGGACGAAGAAAAAGGGAGAGAGAGAGACAAAGAATGAGAGACTGCACACACACACACACACACACACACACACACACGCTGCCGCAGAGGTTTATGGGTAGAGGCGCCCTCTGCGGCTAATGTAGCCCTCATTAGGTGTGTCGAGAGCCGGTCCCTCCAGGCCGCTGTGCTCTGACACCGCAGAGTAACAAGTGCATGCTTTTAGCTCCTATTTACAGACGACTTTCCATCATATGCTAAGGTTACATCATCACAAAAATGTCAAGCTAACCTCCTGAAAACCTCCCACTGAACAGGGATTGTAGAGCATCCTTATTTCTTTGGTACTTATTTTAGGGGGCTGAATTGGTTACCATGACGGTGCTGAGTCACAGCTAGCGTGAAGGATTTGTTGCAGCGTCAAGCCTTGAACTCATGAATGCTCCCATGACATGATTAAAGGCTCTTTTAATCAACGTGCTTAATCAAAAGATTTTTAAAATGATCTTAAAAAAGAAAAAGGTGTTTAATAGAAGCCCTGAATAGTAAAAGTGTGTGTCTCTGAGTTGAGTGTGTGTCCCACTGAGAGCCAGCAGAGAAAGTGTACACTTGGCTGGACATGGAAATTACCCCCATCCTGGGGTGAAACAATCCATCCGGGTGTGTTTTGGGGGGAGGGGGGGGTGTTGTGGGTTTGTTCGCAGCTGAGAGTGCACCGAATTACACACCAAACACCACATCACAAACTATAAAAGTAACAAGCAACACCGTGAAATGGCTAATTGTTTTAATAGCGCGCTAAACAATTGACAATTAGCGTTAATGGCAAACATCTAAAAATCCGCCGCTAGAAACTCCTGATAACACTAAGGAGTCACTAGGGAGGGAGCAGCTGGGTAGATGCTTTAGAGCACCACCTAGAGGATTATGGAGGAACAGCGCAATTTTACGACCTAAAATGCTAATATACCGTATGTAAATAAAAAAATAATTGTTGGAATATGGGGCGGCACAGTGGTGTAGTGGTTAGCACTGTCGCCTTGCACCTCCAGGGGTCTGGGTTCGATTCCGGCCAGGCTCGATTCCCGTCTCTGTGTGCATGGAGTTTGCATGTTCTCCCCGTGCTTGGTAGGTTTCCTCCGGGTACTCCGGTTTCCTCCCACAGTCCAAAGACATGCAGATTAGGCTAATTGGAGTTCCCAAATTGACCATGGTGTGTGAATGAGTGTGTGTGTGTGCTCTGCGATGGATTGGCACGCTGTCCAGGGTGTACCCTGCCTCGTGCCCTGAGTCTCCTGGGATAGGCTCCAGGTCCCCGCGACCCTAAATACAGGATAAAGCGGTATAGAAGATGAATGTTAGAATATGGTTGCAGGCAGCACAAGCACCTGCTTGGGCGCGTACCAGAAAGACAGTGGGAACAGTGGGGACATACATGTACATTTAAAGAGGACATACCACTACCGCTATGATATACATTTAGAATAGGGGGAATTTTACGTTAAAACCTCCACAAAAAAAGCCCTGGATACTGGAAAAAAAATATAATGTAATTCAGGAAGTTATCAGACACTTTTTGACATAAGTTTAATTTTGCATCCTCAGTCTGTTGAGATCACATCGGCTCGGTTTGGTGGTGATCGCCTAAGGGGAGTATGTATATCAAATTCCATGCATGAACATGCACAGTGAGAGTTGTTCAGCTCAATGAGTTCTAAAAGTGTCCCAGTTTTCGTTTGGATCACGATCATAGATTCCAACCTGTGTGCTGATTTTCATGACTTTTACGAGCATGTTAAGACCTCCAAAAAGCCCCGAGTGCTTGAAAAAAAATCCTTAGAAGCTAGTTAGCTTTGTAGCTTATGAACCGAATGACACGCACAGGTTCTACAGTAACTTGGTAATACTGAAAACACCCAACACTGGTCAATAAATGCCAATAATAACTGATTAACAAATAAAACAACAAATAAGGTGCAACACCCCAAAACGACACATCATCAGAGCTAAGGCAAATTAAACATCATTCCAAAACACCAAACAATTAACACTGAATAATTACTCCTAATATTAGCCAAACCAGCTACAGGATAAACACCTCAAAACGGTAAATATACAGCGGTACCACAGTATATGTACTTAATCCATCCCGGAGGCGAGTTCTTAAGGTGAAATTTCGTATTGCGAAACGCATTGTCCTATAGGAAATAATGCAAATGCAGATAATCTGTTCCAGCCATGCAAAAATATTAACAATTCCCAACATTATGATCATATTTTTGCATACAACAACAATCAAAACATTTAGAAAAGATATGTAAATTAAGTAAAATGTGACATAAATAGCCATCAATCCTCACTTAACCTTAATTTATGATTCCTCTTTGCACTGGCTGCTTTAAAAACCAAACTAAAAGCGGCTCCCTTTCCTTCTTACTAACATTCTTTGGACCCATGGTTCTCTGTCTTCACTAAATCATAAAAAAAGAAAGAAAAATATGTAAAAACACACTTTGGCTTTCCACTGACGTAAACAAGTTTTGAACGGCTCCCACAGGTGCGACTGAACTAATAATGTACTTACTGTATACTGGACATACTACATACTGTATACTACATCAATATACACATCAATTTCTGGTTATATCTGTTTATCAGTTGCATCCTGACATGTCTATATATCATTCAGTGGTTTTCAATAATGTGTACATTCTTAGTAATTAGAGAAAAAGTGTTTGTGTTTATCGAATCCTGAGTAATCCTGTCCTCTTGTAAGCTACCTGACTGCAAAACTGCAACAGTCATGCCAGCTGTTATCAAGTTGCAGTCTCTCTAAACCATGCCTTCCTGCCCTCTTAATCCCAACATTTGTATCCATATTGATTATTTGATAATATGCAAGTGAAGCTAAAGTGAAGTTACAGCATCATAATATCCCTATTCATTCATCATATCACTATAAATCTATCCTGCGCCCGTTCTTCCGGCTGAGTGCTGAACAGGCTGAATGGATGAGAGCTGCTTGGGATGCACCACACACACATACACACACACACAAACAAACATACACACATGCACACAAAAGCAGAAAAGCAGAAAAATCACGGAAAAAAAGAAGAAAAAAACGGTTGCTCGGATTTGTCAATATGCAATCCGCTGAAGGGTTGATTTATTTCATTCAGATCTTTGACGAATGCGCAAGACTACTTTACACCACGATTCAGACTGACTCAGAGATTTGGTGGCGGTTTCATGATTTTTAACTCTAAACTAAGGGAACTGATTTCAACTGAAACAGGTAGAAAGAAGGGAACAATCAATAAATCATCAAGGCCCAGTTTCACATTGTGCCGGATTTTAAACAAGAATTTTGTGTCCTGGATATCAGGTCCCACTCTGGCTCCGCCCCCTCATCTTAAACAGAGGTAGAAAAAGTAAAAATCCAACATTTCCGATGTAATATTTTACGAGTTATATTCCTGGAGGCACCTTTGCTTAGTGGTTAGCACTGTCGCACCTCAAGGATCCGGGTTTGATTCTTGCCTCGGGGGCTGTGTGTATGGAGTTTCCATGTCCTCCTCGGGCTTAGTTGGTTTCCTTCCACAGTCCAAAAATATGCAGATTAAGTTAATTTCTAAATTGCCCGTAGTGTGTGAATGTTGACCAGACATCCCACCACAATCGTAAAAATCGGAATAAACACAATGGCCATGATCATTGGCCTCGACGGTCCCTAGTTGAACTACAGAGGTTCGTAGATGGGTGAATGGATTTACATTTTTACTTGAGTAAATGGTTCTTCTTCGTCCTTGTTGTTTAACGGCGGTTGGAATTCAGTAGGTTGCAAAGCTGATATTTCACTCTAGGCTTCCTTAAAAAATAATAATAAAACAAAAAAAACATCACAAGTTTCATCACTGCCACCTACAGTATACAAGTACTTACCTTCAAATTTACTGAAAAATTAAAAGTTTTTAGCTTATATTTGTGGTTTTGAGGATTCTGGGCCCTGCTTTTGGTGGGTTGCCACACACCATTCTATCCAGCCACTAGATGTAGATGGGAGGGTTGCGTTAGGAAAGGCATCTAGTATAAAACTTGGGCCGTATTAGGAAACAGTAGCCTTTATGTCATAGTAAAAGTCTCCCTCACACTCTCTCTTTGCTTATTGACTGTATCACGTCTACGACTGTTTCCACTTTAGATTTCAAACACCTGCTACATGATTAGGCATTTCATGGAGGGAAAGAAAACCATGCAAATACGCATAGTAGTCAGCAGGTGGCGATATATCTGCTTCAAATACCACACACCACTGTGGTTATGTAAAGCAGCACCATGCAGAAATGTAGTGATATAGAAAGATATTACAGATATTAAAGATATACAGATATTTGTTTGTACTTTCTACAAAGTACATGTTATAATAGAGTAAAAGTATCCACAATGAATGAATGAAGTATAAAACAATTCAAGTAAAATACACATACATGAAATACGCAGTTAAGTATAGTGACGAAGTAAATGTGATTAGTTTCCTTTGACCTCTTCTCTCAATGTTGTCAAATCCTGTTATTGGAAAAGAATTAACGTCTGGTAGTTGACATTAATTCATTCGTTTTCCACACTGCTACAGTAATTATGAAGTACACCCTGGAAGGATTGTCAACTCATTGCACGGAAAAGGAAAGCACACTCACACACCCAATCAAACACTGTGGGAACTCTGGATACACCAGTCAGCCTGCAGTGCATGTCCTTAAGAGGAAAGACAAAAAGTCCACATACACAGAGACACCCCCACGTTAATAGTAACGCTTTAAACATGCCATCCGTAAAATTCAGGCTGATTAATCCACTAGAACAGTGGATCACAGAGGAGTTTATTCCGTGTAAGGCCTTATTCACACAGGCGTTAAATTTTTGGATAAACGAACGAGCTCTGAACGTCCTAGACGTTTATGCTTCGTTTTGTAGCGGCGCTCGATTGACTTCTACACTGGCGTTCGTTTGTCTCTGTCTAACGACAGCTTGAAGCCCAAATTGTAGTTTGTGTGTTTAACCTGTGGGGGCAGTGTGTCGGGAACTGGATATGAAAGCCCTTGTCGTTTTAATTGAGGTGCCTCCTTTTAATATGGACCATTTTGCTATATTAGACATTAATCTTATTGTTTTAAAAATTCTCATAATACGGCGACGTAGGGAGAGAAAAAAATTTACGCCGCTACTGGGTTCACCCTCTGACTGCACAACGTTGAATTAAAGGAAGTTTTTTTTGTGGCTTATGAAGTAGTGCAAAAATTTCCGCGCAAGTTTTTCAATTACTGTCGGGTGTCAGTTTCCACTTTTGATTGTCTGCTGCAGCTGGTGCAATGCCGACATTTTATTTAGCATTTTTTACATGTGCAGCATGTAGGATCATGGGATATATCCGGTCCTCCGAAGCGTAAAATGAATGCGAAGAAAACGCACACAGAAGCTGCATGCAACGTTTTTTTGACACCGTATAAACGCCTAGCCGGACAAATGCACGTCACCAAAGCCTGTGTGAACACTCTCATTGACTCCTATGTGTAGAAAACCCTCTGCGCTTGATCCGCGCTCACCGGACGCTACGAACGCCAGAAAAACGCTCGATTTTAACACCCCTATGAACAAGGCCTAAAGGACAAATTAACGGTTACTTCAGTGTATAAGATACAGCATAACCCACTTTATACGCAATAATCCAGCGGGGTTCTACGTTTATTGATCAATCAAAGCTTTAAGAACAAGTTTTACTGGCTAATAGGAATCTTGTTATAGACTGAAAGAAAGTCACGGCTAAAATATTGTTTAAAGAAAAGAATACTTAGGAACATTTTAAACTGGAATGAACCTAAAGGCTGTGCCTTTATAACTGCATATTGAGTATTTACCTGGTATTCTTTAGTAGTTAATAGTTAATTAGTTACTTGCTAATTTATTACTATAGACCTTTTGACATTTGTCTGCCATGGTCCCGCCCACTTCTGGATAGCCAAAGGGACGATCCTTACTGGATACCAGTGCAGAGACCCACAAACAAAACTATTCACGCAAACATTTTAGCAAGAAAACACATCTGATAGCATTATATACGATATTATGTTTCCTTAGTAATTGCTTTTAAGTTGTTCTGAATCGCCTATAAAAAATGTTCATGCTCTTTTGTTGAACACAAAATTGAATCCCAAATCTCTCTCTAATGCCTGATCGAGGCACTACTTGGTGTGTGGAACAAAGGAGTGTACTCCCTACATAGCACACTAGCTTTCTATTTAATGCTATTTAAGATTCGACCCCAGAACAGTTAATTAGCTATTAATTAGAAAGCGTGAAATGTCAGTATAAGTTAGCGTGACCTGCTAATCATTCTACAAACTTAAAAACACAGTATGTTCCATAGCATCATTTCATTTGCAACAGAAGCACTGAATGAGCTAACGCTATCGTTAACGCTAGCCAAATCCATGAGTAATCATAAATCTGTACAGCGTCCGCTGTAATCAGGTTACAATAACAAATAAAACTTATATCCTTTACTATGTATGTCCTTAATACCTCCTACCTTTTCTCTTATTTTACATTTTTGCCTCTGCTTTGGCCACGCCCACTGTCCATTCTTTTCACCTGCCTATATTTACCTTCTGTTAAGAAACATTTTTCAACTATTTGTTTCGCTCGTATCTGTTACTCAGCTTGTCCTTTTTATTCCATCTAGACTGTTTCTTATTTCTAGATTCGGCCCAATACGGAATCTCTGAACCAACACTTTGGCTGCACATAAAAAATAACAAAATAAAACATAAATGGAACCTTGTGTCTACAAAGCAGTTCCACTTTCTCCATAGAGGTGCTAAAATAAACATCCTGCTGTTTTTGATTCTTGAAGCATTTTTTACACACCAAATAAATCGTGACATTCCGAACCCTCGTCACTTTACACAAACGCTATGTGATTTAGAAAGGACGTCCACAAGGAAACTTTGTCCCTGGACTTCTGTCCAGGAGCAGACACGAGACAACCTCTCTGGGAGTGTTTTGATTAGATGTGGATCATAATGATGAAGATGATGATCGGGTAATGACTGCCAAAGCATTTTCTCAATACACCTGAAACACAGATATTTGAAGTTGATCAGATTTCTCGTCAAGTTTAGACTTATGACGATAATGATGACGATGACAAAGGTACAACATCTGGCACCACATCAATTCTGGTAACTTGAATAACATTACTATATACATGTATAAATATAAATTCTATAAAGCTCCAAGTTTCCATTGAGTTGTCTGTTGAAAACAGATAAACAGATCTCTATTTTACAATAAAAGAAAATCAAATACATAATGCAAACAAATCTCATTTGCCGAGCAAGAACAGATATTAGAAGTGGATTTATTACGTTTAAAAATGGGGGTACAAACTTTTGAACTGATTATATTTCTAGACTTTTCATATTAATACCGTAACATACACTATTTGACAAATTTTTGTACTTTTTTTCCTTAGAACTCTAACACACTACTCTAACTCTTGGTTAAAATATGAGGGGCGTTCAAGTCAAACTGGGACTTGTGATGAAATTTCTGCTGAATGAAGGCGTAAAAGTGAGTGACATTTACAGAAGACTTCAAGCACAGTACAATGATGAGACTCTTAGCCGCAGTAAAACATTTGAATGGTGCAGACAGTTTAAAAAAGGCTGTACGTCCATCAATGACAATCTCGGCCGAGGCGGCTCGATTAAAACGCCTGATCCTTGAAAATTGACGGACAACTTGTTACAAAAAGACGCATCTGTCTGTGTGAACTGTACACACAATCATTCACCAACACCACTTGCACATTACAGGAACTCGGCTGAGAAGTATTGCCACGTCCCCCGTACAGTCCTGACCTCGCTCCAAGCCATTTCCAGATGGAAGGCCAGAGTTTCAGTCGCAAATCAGACAGGCTGAGAAAACTTTCTACCTTGATGGGATCCAAGCACTAGTGAAACACTGGGATAAGTGCATTAGTGTAGCAGGGGATTATATCAAAAGTCCCGGTTTGCCTTGAACACCCCACATACAATACTAACAATGCAGGTTGCAGGACTGTGTTAGCAAAACAGGCATCGCAAATTATAAATAAAAATCGTGATTTCAAAGCAGCGGAAAGCATCTAAACGTCTTACGGATTAGCATGAAATGTTCATAATGCAGCAAACAACTTGAGAGAGACAGCTTGAGTTTATGATGCATTTATTTTCTCAACAACAGCTTACCATATGGTCTGTGTTACGGATTTAACAAGCTTTAAATAACACTGTATAAAAACGATTGAAGAGATATCTTATTTACTGTTTTGCGCTCAGGGCGGAAATCACATCATACATTTTTTATGCTAAATTCATGCTAAATTAAACGAGACTTCCCACCTGTCTGGGAAGTCGAGGACACAATTTCTTTGTTTTTGAGTGTAAATTCTAACAACAAGCCTTTGATGAGCTCAGTAAAAGTTTTGCATATTCTATGAAGTTAAAGTACAAAAAGCAAAAGCAAAATGGGTCTCAGTTTTTTTGGGGTCAGACTTCTCCCGGGACGAGGCGCCAGACGCCACGATTCCTCTTCTCTTTTTTTTCATTATTATTATTTCTTTTTCTTAACAGACCACCTTGGATAACATTCCTAACCATCATCAATACACGCCTTTCGTTTTCAGCACACAGAAACCTAATGGAGCCTGAAATTAACTTCCATTGTCTGTGGAGTGTTTGGAGATGAGGAAGAACCCGAGTGCCAATGTTCTCGTGCTGAAAGGGTTTCTCTCTCTCTCCGCTCAGGTTTTTACGCTACGCAGAGTAATACTTTGAAAACACACTGATGAAACATGTGAGTGTGTGATAGTCAGGTCTGCAAACACACTCACTCACTCACTCAGCAGCAGCAGCGATTACGGCTGCTCCACCTGTTCACATGTGCTGCCGGTCGAGACAAATGTCAAACACCGTCCAAGTTTTTAGGACAAAATGACTCCAACTCTCTCTCTGGCCTAAAGCTGAGCTAAGAAGCCTTTGAGACCGGGTTCACTCTGAAGTCTGGCTTTGTTTGCACGGATCTGAAATCGACATGTACTCAAACGTACGCGGGTCCAGGAGCGATGATGAAACCTCTGCTGTAGCTGACGTCTTTGAATAGTGACTCACATCTTCTGAAGGAAAAAATCTATATAGAACATGAATAAATACGATAAGATAAAACACTCTCCCTGTCGTTCCATTGACGCTACGTTAAAAGCATTTACAAGATTTAAGAAAAGACATCTGGGATTTTTTTGTTCCTTTTGCCGCCTCTTAATCTTTGTCATATTTTGCTAATTTTCTACTACTTCGGTCAGCAATAGATGTCTGTATAACGAACATCTTCCTCTGTGTTTCGCTAATGCAGAGCAACAGGTTATGAATAAAACTGTGAAATAAGCAACCAACCAACGTGTCCTGTAATTATCTTGTAATCCTGATATTTTCTTCCTCTGTTTTTTTATTATTATTTTTTTTTATGAGAGTGAAAGCAAATGAAAAGATGCGTGGGAAGGCGTCTGCGATGAACCAGAGTGGATGCGAAGGCGGCTTGATTTGATGTCTTATTTAAACTGGCTTGACGGGGAAGCCACTCAGTGTAAATAAGTTCACTCGTTAAAGGGGGATCTTTTGCTTGTTCGAGGACCCCCTTTGTCAAGTTTTCCAATCATGGGCCTTCAAGTGGTGCAGTGGTAAAGTGCTCGCCCTATCATCGGGAGATCGCTGGTTCGATTCCCGGGTGATGCTGTAACCTCTCGCAGCTGGAGGTCTAGCGAGAGCTGATTGGCTGAGCTCTCTCAGAGGGGAGGGATGAGAGGTACTTTGTGCTCCCACATTAATCACAGCTCTACAGCCAATCAGGGGTCCTCCAAGTGTGTTACTCCGCCTGAGTTTTGAAAAGTTGCGGTCGGCTGGTGTCATGTGGTTCAGAGGAAACGCATGATAGTCTTCGGCCCTCCCGACTGAGGGATAGTGGGAACCCACTAATAACGGGGGGGAATTGGACATGACAAATTAGTGAGAAAATCTGGAAAAAATCCCAAAAAAGTTATTAAAGAGAGAAGATTTCCAGATGCTTTTTCACCGCCATTGAGATGGGTTTAAACTAGTGCTGTCAATCAATTGAAAATTTTGATCTAGTTAATCACAGTCAGGCTGTGACTAATCACGATTAATCACAATTGATCATAGTTAATCACAGTTTCACAGTTTTATAATATCTCAAATGTTAACATTGAACAAATGTTACATTTAAATCTCTTGAATGGGACTGGTGCTGCATACAGTGGCTGGGCATTAGATGGCGGGTCTCGATTTCGGATCCTCACATGCAAATATCAACAATCTAGAGCCTTAGCCACCGGAGCCATCACTCACAATTCATCTTACATTTAATGTATTTTTATTAAAAAAATAGCTCCCTTGAAGGTAGCTCGAGCACACAACTTTGGTTTCATCCAAGCCTCCATCTAGAAGCTTTTTATAATCAAACTTGTTGTTCGGCACACCTGGTGATATTTCCTCAGTCATCAGATTATTATCAACATTAAACGACCCATTATCATATACAACTTGGGAACTACGCTGTTATCATCGGAAACCATTAGGTTCAAACTTGGTAATATGATTAATTTGCGTAAAAGAACTAGTAACGCGTTAAAATTTCTAGAGTTAATCACATGCGTTAATGCGTTAATATTGACAACCCTAGTTTAAACCAAATGTATGATGTAGAGGTTTTAGTTTCTAGGTTTTAGTCTGGGTTTCTGGGAGCCTAATCTACAGCACAAATCCAGTATCCAAGATTTGATCCTAAGCTCGGGATACTTTCTGTAAAGGGTTAACCAGTTTCCTCCCGCTGTACCAAATCATGCCATCACGGCCCTGACCAGGTTAAAATGGTTTCTGAGGATGAATTAATGATTCAGTGAAGGGACTCTCCTGGTAGAATTAGCATGATACAAGGGAAATGTCTTGGTCATGACATGGCCATGGAGATCAGGGGCCTCATGTATCAACGCTGCGTACGCACAAAAACTTTGCTTACGCCAGTTTTCACGCTCACGGTCGGATTTACTAACAGTGAAATTAACGTGAGAATGTGCGTTCTTCCACGCCAACTTCCTGTCTGGCGTACGTGTATTTCTTGTGTGTGTTTGTTTTATTTCCGTTGTCGACTCCTAGAGGCAATTACAGTATGTTAAATTGCACACTACAGAGTATCGCACCAACACATGTGAAAAACATTGCTATTAATTTATAATTGATAAAATGGGTTAATTGACACAATATTTTTCTACCAATTATTTGATTTAGAACATATAAAAGCATTTTCAAATGTATACAACCCTTAGTCAATGGCAATGGCAGTGTTGGCCTTATTAGAGGACATTGTCAATGGCCGAATCCGAAGGGAACGCATTTTTAGGGATCACAGTGATTTCTGGCCCATGATGATGACTGGCTTATTAGCCGTTTCAGATTTCCAAGAGCTATCCTCTTGGAGCTCTGTACTGAGTTGGGTCCAAATTTGGAAAGAGAGACAGCGAGGAGCCACGCATTACCCGTTCCCTTACAGGTGCTGACAACGCTTGGTTTCCTGGCAACTGGTTCTTTCCAAAGGGAACTGGCAGACCACTCGGGGTTAAGCCAATCGTCTTTGAGCCGTGCAATGCCAGCTGTATGGGACGGGATCATCCGCATGTCTAGCAGGTATATAAGGTTTCCATACCATGCAGTTGACCAGCCAAACATTAAAGCGCAATTTGCAGCGATCGCCGGTTTTCCCAATGTAATCGGAGCGATTGACTGCACGCACATTGCTATAAAGGCGGCATCTGAAGACGAATTTGCATATGTGAATCGGAAACATTCCCATTCAATAAATGTGCAAATAATATGTGATGCTCAAACAGGTTGCATGATCTGACTGCATGCCCCGTCATATGATCTGGGGAAAAAACAATGCTATTCCAGGATGCCCCCTTCAAATTTCTCACTGCCCCTCCATATGGTCAGGTCTAGAACCGGCCCTGCTCAAATGCGCCTAACAAATATTGTGGCAAGGTCGCCTGGGTCAACCCATGATTCATTCATGCTCACAAACAGCATGGTTGGGATGAGGCTCCAAAGTGGCAGGGTGCGCGATGGGTGGCTTTTTGGTGAGTGATGTATTTAAAGATATTATTCCAGCTAAGTTTTTTTTTTTTTTTGTTAATTCCGGAGGACAAACTTGCAAATAACAGTTTTTCTCCAGTCTACCACCGATAGGAGCACCTCCAATTCACATTCTGTGCATTTTCTCTTCTTGCTGGCTTTTGCCATTGCTTTTTCGTTTGGTTTTGCCAAAGTGGAGTCATTACCATATTTATACGGGGGAGGAGGCAGGGAGGGGTTTTGCGCTCGTGCACGTGCGCTCAATTTCACTTTAATTCGGATGTACAAAGAGAATATGCGTGGGATTCCGCGCACGCAGTGTTTCATACATCAGATTTTTTTACTGCATACGCACATTTACAGCTTTGTCCGTACACAATGTTTTAGTATGAATTCAACGCAAGTCTTTGTACATGAGGCCCCAGGACTTCCAGTGGCTACCTGGACATTCAAGTGGCCATCAAAAATGTCAAACAGTCTTCATGTTTGTTTTTTACATTTAGGCATTTGGCAGACACTCTTATCCAGAGCGACTTACATTTTTATCTCATTACACATCTGAGCAGTTGTGGGTTAAGGGCCTTGCTCAAGGGCCCAACAGTGGCAACTTGGTGTTTGTGGGGTTTGAACCTAGGATCTTCCGAACCGTAGTCCAATGCCTTAACCACTGAGCTACCCCTGGCCATAGGTGGTAGCTTGTTCACAATTATTAGTATATTTGTCAAATCCAAATTAGAATATATTTTAGTAGTTTAGGTTTCCTTTTGCTAAATTGGAACTTGGAACTTTCACAAAACCAGACGACCAGAACCCAGATGACCCCCCGTACCAAAGAAGAAAACACATCAAGGGCTTACTTGAAAAGAATACACACTACTGTAGATACATGAAATCCTTCTTAACCTTTGGATGTTATCATCTCTGTTAGAACATCAAAACCCACAGGAGAACATCTTCAAGCTTATAATTCATTCGACTCATCCTTCATTGTATTTCGGCATCGCCACGCCACTTTGAGCCAGACCGCCTGCTGTTCATGGTTCCAGCTCAACCCATTACTTTTACTCTCACTCAACACTCCCCGCTATCCATCTCAGCGGTCACATCACAGTGGTGTCCTCATGATGTCACATCTCCATCGCCTCCAGATATTCTTCCTCCTGACAGCTTTTTAAATTTTTTTTTTTTTTACAGTATCTCAGTACCTCATCCTACAGGGTATGCGCGCCCATCCATATCATTGTCCCACAAACATCCCCTACTAGGAGCCCAGCTCAAATTCCAAGACACACCACATGGAAAGTAACGCATCAGCAGAATTTTATATGTAGCCTGGATTGCAGCAGAAAATTCTCACTCATATCTTTCCTGTTCTGGCAAAGTGGTAACACACTGCTTTTAAAAAGAAGCATTTCACATTCCCCTCAAGAGGTTTTGACGAGATATTTATAGGAGCAGCAGACATGCTTATTTTTTCCCAAAATTTACTTTAACAGCAGTAGTGGAATCCATGTGGCTGAAGTTCTGAAAAGATTCATGGATGCTTCATGCATCACTAAAGCTCTTCATGCAATTTAGTACTAGCTCAACACATGCACAGTTAGTTCAATTCCAATTAACACCCCGCCGGGTTCACCTTGTTTAGTGGTGGAGTTTTTAGATGAGCAAAAGAAGTACTTTAATTATTCTAGCGAGATACAAAAGGCGGCAGTACCGTTAGAGCTATGGTACACCATGATCTCATTAACAACAGGATTGCCTTATTTTCTTTCCATTTCGCCGAGTTTAAAGTGCGTGGGTTCAACAGTTCAACAGATACAAAATTCCCTGAGGAGAAGCAAAGTTAAAAAGCAGGGATTCTCAACACCAGACCTGGGTTAGGTTATTATCAGGAGTTCATTATCAAGTTCTTCTATTGAGTCCAGATCAAATGCGTAAGAACTGAATGAGATTGTGGCTCCGACAGACCAGAAGACAAAAATTCAGCCTTGAACAAGAAAATGCAGTTGGAAGTGTAAAAATGCAGCGTTCGTATGTCAGCTCAAAGAGCTGCTGGGAAGTGAAGCATCAAGCTCTGCAAAATAATTAAGCACACTGTTTTAGAGGTAACTATTAAGGGTTTGAGTGAATAATGGGGCCTTTATAAATCTCGGTACTCAGGATGTAAATCCACTATACTGGATGTTTCTTGTAAACATAAACGGTCCAGCTTTGTGTAAACTCCGATAGTAGACAAAGGTCTACTGCATAATTTTCACACACCACTCTAGTTTAAAATGATGAAGTCTGATTAACAAACAAGGATTTGTGAAGCAAGTTAACTGACCAGAAACGACCAACCAAGTTTTTCCTTCCTTTGTATATGGAAACGAGAAAATACTGATGCATTTCTACAATACACAGTGTGATGACGTGGGATTGCTCCACAACAGCAGAGGGCGCTGTGTAACTGGCAGAGTGAGTAACTCTGACTGTCACAGCCGGCGAATATTTGTACTAAAATAGAGGGATAAAGGATGAAAAACGGCAATAGTAAAAGAACGACTGGAACTGTTTGTACACTGAGATAGCAAGTGATGAAGTACAACTACTGTTACAGTACATAAATGCACCAGACCTCGGCATTTAAATTTAATCCGTTCGAGTTCTTAAAAATATATTACCAATATTACCAATTTCCAACACCATAATCATATGTTTGCATATAAAAACTATCAAAACATTTAGAAAAACCATGTAAATTAAGTAAAATGCGAAATAGACAGACATTAAACCTCACTTAACCTTAATTTATGATTCCTCTCTGAACCGGCTGCTTTAAAAACCAAACTGAAAGCGGCTCTCTTTTCTTCTTGCTACCGTCCTTGATAACATTATTGGGACCCCATGGTGCTACGTCTTCACTAAATGTTTCAATCTGGACGTAGGCGTGACTTAGCCGGTTTGTTTCCACCGCCGGTTCTGTATCTGCATTTACTTTTACTTTTTACTTCTACTTGCTACATTTTTGATGATATATCTGTACTTTTACTTTCTACGTTTTAAATATAAATTCGCTACTTTTCTGCTGACGTCGATTGTATGATCTAAACATAAGCGTTTATGCCGTCACTCCTGAACTCCACCCAACATGGGAGGTACAGGAACAACATAATTCCACCAGTCCTAGTTTACAGAAATGTCTGTGCTAAGTAATTGATGGTTATTATTGGCAACAAATTCCTCCCATTCTGTCATTGGACTACGGATTCTTCTCTCCCTTTTCAAGCCTCTTGAACGGGTGCATTTGTTAAAGTAAGATTAGAACCGATCTAGCTAACTAGCTAATACTGAGCAAAAGAGTTGTGAACTCTCATGCATCTGGTTTGTGTTTCACACCAATTGAAATGCATTTTTAACAAACCTATAATTATTAATTACGTTTTGGCACTACGTTTTGGGTATCAATGATAACTAGCTAATTAGTCACTAACAATGTTACCTGCCATTTGTTTAATTAATGTCAAATGTCTCTATCAATTTCTAATAAATTTGCACATTCACATAATCAACAACATCAATTGTGTTTAAACTACTTTAAAACAGTTATGCAGAAAATTCTATTTCTTTATGGAGTTCTTGCACTTCTGTAGTTTATTGTACATTTTAAAGTATTGTCCATTTTACTTAGTGCTTCAAGTTGAGTTAAAAAAAAAACCTGAAGTGGTTCTTCTACTTGCAGTGGAGAACATATTTAGGGAAGCATTGGTAATTTAACTTGAGAATTGAGCTTGTGTACTTCTGCCACCTCTGTTCATATGCAGTGATTATTTGGGGTCAGCACAAACATAGTTGAAGCGTGGTCGATGTGTCAAAAGTTCTAGAAACAAAAGTGATTCTGAAATAAACATAGAGACGATAAGCTTTAAGGAGAACATTAACAGGAGTAGAATTTTTTTTTCCCCATTGGCGCTTGGTGGCTTGCCGCTCAGTAAGGTGGCCAGAATGTAGGAAATGACCCGAGTCTTGGCACAGCTTTAGGTACACCAGTTCCAGATGTTGGCAGGCAGCCTGAGGAGGCTCGGTTGGTGATCTTTCCAGGCATGACCTCTTCTCTTTCCCCTGACCTTGTTGTTCTCACCTGACCTTGTGGTTCTAATGTGACCTCATCTTTCTCCTGACGTTATCACTTCCCCATCCTCATCTGACTTTGACCTTCTCTGAATAATTGCTGTCCTAATTGTTTTCTCCTGGCCTTGTCTGATCTCTCATGATCTTCTTGTTCTTTGCTGACCTGGCTACTTTTTCCACTCTTTTATGGTTTTGGAATTTACTTCTGATCTGGTCGTTTTCTTCAACCCTCATCATTCTGTCCTGGCCTTGTTGATCTCACCTTACTGTAGCTTGTAGTCCTCTCCTGACCTAGACATCCTTCCCTGATCTAATCATCCTTTCTTAGCTTAGTCGCTCTCTCCAAGCTTGCCAATCTCTACTGTCCAGAATGCTCTCTCTCTCTTGTGACCTCATCACTCTTTCATGGCCTTCCTGCCCATGGCTGTGACCTGGTTGTTCTTAATTCTTAATTGTAATCCTCTGCTCCACTCATCCTTGACTTTCTTCTTCTTCTCTCTTGATCTTCTTCTTCTCTGCTGAACTTGACTTTCTCTATTCTGACCTCTTCATTCTTCATGTATGGTCCCATCTTTGCCATGATCATCAGTTTCTCCTGAACTTGACTTTAGCTCTACCTCCCTTTAGATCTTAATAATTGCTACACTCCTTGTCTGGATCTCATGTTCACTTTTGATCTTGTTTTTTTGCTTTTCTCTCATGACCTCATCACTGCCTTGTGACCTTGCCACTTGTTCTTAATCTCATCTCACTCCAGTTCATCGCTTGGTCCTAAACTTCTTGTTCTCTCCTGATGTTGTCATTGTTTTTATTCCACTGTGCCCAGGAGCCTTCTGCTGCAAAATGAAGACCGTGGAACTCTCTCTCTTTGTCTTGGCCATCCTTTTCATCTCTTTCACACTATTTAACTCTCTTATTTTTCATCCTTAATTTCTGTCCTGCTTTCTGTTTTAATTCTTTTTTTATCCATCTTCCTTTTGACATCCGTTTCCACACGTCTCAACTTCCTTTGTCCTTTTGTAAATTCCTCTCTCTTACCTTATAGTCAATCTCTCCATCTCCACTCCCTTCTCTTATTCATCATTCTTTCACTTTCCCTGGCATACGTCTTCATTCTTCTTTATACTGTATCTTCTTCACGCTGTCCTTTACGTTCTCTCTGAACAATAGCCAAAATCATACATATACACCCGTTGACACTTTATGAAGTGATAAAGTTGTCCAACTTTATTTTAGGGTACAAAACCAAGGACTGAGAGCGAGGGAAAACCTTCTGTCACAAATATTTTAAGAAATGCTTTCTCAGACGTACGTAAGCACACACTGTTCTAGTGCTGGGGAGAACATATCATGCCACAGGTAATGGCACCAGGTATTGACTTTTTTTTTTTTCCTCCAAGAAACGGGAGCTGAGTGGTGAATCATTCATCCTCAATAGTGTGTGTAATAAATATACAACACCGCTACATGTGTTTGTTCATGCACCCGAGAAGATATAATGTACAATGAAAGACTGGCTGAATGAAAAAAAAAACATGTAGCAGTGCCCGAGGGACACAGGTCTCTGATGTTCTGTAATTTACATTCATTAAATTGTATTTGAGCGGTGATTTGAGTGGACAATTAGCGCCGTGAATCATGGGAAGCCTATTGATTTGATTCCAGCTCATTTTTGGACATTGCGATTCTCTATTCGAGTCAATAGCACTAAGGTTTGATTTTATTTCAGGCAGCTATGTTTTTTCAGATTTTGACGTGTTCAAAACTACACAAAGTATTTAATAAACACTGAGACACTGTCTTGTTGTCTTGTTGACTGTTGCTACATAATCCAGTCCAGCAGGTGGAGGTATTGCCCTAATTGCCCAAAAAAAACAAAAGAAGAAGCAATAATCTTACAAAACATGAGTATTTGTAGAAGATATACTCAGTTTCTATTTTCTGCAAAAGCTGTGGAATATTTTACCACAATTGTTTGGTTGTTTATTGTTTGTGAGTTGACCTAAATCATTTTAAAAAATGCCAATCAATTTTCAAGAAGAAACTGAACCATCGATTTATTTGACGGTTCAAAAGATCGCACAGCTCTAGTGACTGACTGCTCATAATATCGACATTTCTTATTATCCTTTTTGTGTGAGTGTACGATTGTAAAGTTCTCCAAAAAGATTCTGCAACCGAATTTTAGGAAAAAATTGTAAAAATCAGTCACAGCTACTACTTTGCAGGCAATTATTTTCCTAGATCAGCACGTCCTGGATTGTTTTATTCCACTTATACCACAGTAGGTCACCAGTTACTTTTATTCAATCATCTTCTATACCACTTGATATCCTGATATAGGGTCAGGGGTTTGTAGAGCCTGTCTTGCAGGGCACACACACACTACGGGCAACCTGGGACTGCAAATTAGCATGTCTTTGGAGTGTAGGATAAATCCAGGGTACTGTACACAAAGGAAACCCAGCAAGCACAGGGAAAACATGCAAACTCCACACACACAGACCCGAGGAGGGAATCGAACCCGACCCCTGGAGGTGTGGGGTCACAGAGCTAACTACTACACAACCGTGCTGCTAACCTATTACTTTTTTAGCCTGTCGTGATGCTGAGAAACCTCAAAGTGCAAAACTACTTTACTCTTTCCTGAAGGCATAAAAATACAACTTTAATGCTGACACTAGTTGTTCTCCCCCCCCCCCCCACCCACACTGGAGTGTATGCCTTATAAGTCTGGGTAAATAAGCTGTTTCTGTAGAATCAATAATGTTATCAAAAAACTGCAGTTATAGAAAAAGAATCAACATTATAGGCCCAGAAAGATTTGAGAATTCAACAGCGCTGTGATAAAATAAATTAAAAACACAGCGATGGGTTAAACTAAATACTTCCATATAATACTGCACTGTACTGTGTGCTTAGGAGATTTCGAAATTTCAGGATACCCACTGCACTACCCACCCTAGTATGCAGATGTATTCTGGAATAATAATAAACTATTCATATCTTACTATCAGTTCAGTCAAAGTAGATTGACACTGAGATACAACATTGGGACCGATATGACGTATCTGTTTTAGACTAAACAACACACTCCTTGTTTTTTTAAAAATAACCCTTTTGACCTTAGGCTCTTGCTGCTTCTTGAGAGTTTATGTTGCTAAAAATCGCTGTTGTGTGCTGCGGTGGTGGTGTTTATTGCCACTGTGACCCGGTGTAGCAAGAGACAAACAAGAGCACGAGAGCTCCTTAATAATGCAGGAGCTACAGCCTGAACACACACATACACACACACACACATGTACGTCACACTTTAAATATTCATCACTGGTAGGCATTGCTGTGGGCAGTAGGAGGACACACGATATCAACACCAAAAGACTATGAAGAACTCGAAACATATCCTTATGAGTGTATTTGTTAAGAGTTGTTAAGTAGAAATCTGGCATATAAGATGTCAAATTCTGGTCCAACATTCAAGCTGTCTAAGAAGCAAAGCCCAGACCTAATTATTATGACATTTTTCTGCAAACCAATTAAGCTCAGAATGCACACAATGGGTCGGTTCACTGCTCTCATCCAGGAACACGATAGAAATATCAGTAAAGAATCACACCAAAGTTTAACCCTGGATGCCAATAATTTTTCTATTGATATCTTGAAGTCTCAATAAACCAAATGACCAGGTTGTACTCGCGCTCATACATAATCATGACAGTTGAATGCATCAGACTAAATGAAATGCTATGCCTCTGCCAATAAGCATTAAAACATAATGGCCTGACATAAGATGTTAACAAGCAGGACCGGGACTCTTTTAAGAGCACAGATGTAATCAAGATCGATATAAAGATGGCAAGTAATTTGTGGAGCTGTTCTTCAGTCCTCCAAACAAAGAACGACAAAATATCGATATAGAAAGAGACGCGGCACTACAGTCAGGAGATTACAGCTGCACACATGACATTACAACACAAAGTATACCCAGTATTGTATCCGCTCCCCTTTTGCCCCTGGGGCAGCTCTGGAGCCTCGGGGCATGATTCCACGAGACACTTGGCCATGTGTTTTGTTGCCTGATGTTAGCACCGGATCCTCTGGGTACTGTTGGATGCAGGGTGGAGCCTCCATTTGGGTGGCGTAGCGTTGGGTTCAACACTGTACAATAAGATCGCCACCCATAACACGGGCTGTAGGAGGACTTTCCCAATCCCTTCCCCCATCCCAACTCCCCATCACCTCAGGCATGCCTAATGTCGATTATCGGGAGGGAAACAAACCTGACCCAAATTACGACCATGTGCCCAAGTGCCAAGTGTCCACAGTCTCAAAGCATGTCAAGTCTTCAGTTGTAGGGTCCTAGTTTCAAAGTTACAGAGTCTGAAATGATTTTATACCATAAAATTTAAGTCAAATGCCAAAAGTGCAAGTTTAATCAAGTCCAGATTCTGAGTACCAATGCACTATACCTGTGTCCAAATCTGCACAGCTTCCAAACCATGGAGTCCCCAGCTGTGGAGTCGGACTCAAATTCAAGCCTCAAGTTCCTCACACTCTAAGCTGTACAAACCAAGTTACGTCCAGTAGTTCCAACTTTTAAAGTTGATGAAGCCATCCACAGTCCAAATCTAGTGCCTAGTCACAGACTCACAGTCCAAAACAAAGACCCAAACTGTAGAATTCTAGTGAAGGAAGTTGACTGCCACTGCCATAGTATTAGCGTACTAGACTACTGATTAGAAGGTTATGAGTTCATATCCCAATGCATCCAACCTTTTATTGTCCTATTAACACTACAGAGAAGACCTGAATGCAAGTCAAGTCAAGAAAATCAGGGGGGAAAAAACAACCTTAAGATGAGATACATTACTAGTCTATAGTATTTAAAGCAGGACAGGACAGGTTCAGGTTGGACAGCCCATCATTCATTAGCTTAACACCATGAATGGCAGCACAGGGTGGTCGGAATCAAAACTACTGGCCACAAAAAGTAATCCTCTGCACTCAAGTATGCACCAACTTCGATCACAGAAATAAAGTGTAGAGTCGAAGCCGAGCAGTAAGAGCTGAGTGTTTAAAGACATCAGTCTAGCTAATGCCTCCTTTGGGGAGAAGTTCTTCAGAGCACACGTATACATTACACACGGCACGGTGCGCCCTTCCACCCGGGCCTCGCTCACTTTTCAACCTGTTTGTTTGTTAAATGAGCCATGCTTGCCATCCGTAATTGTATTTTCCAACATTAATTAAAAGGCAAGTGGAAGGAGCGAAACAGTGAAATGGTGTGTGTGTATGTGTGTGTGTGTGTGTGTGTGTGGGTGTGTGTGTGTGTGTGTGAGTGAGTGAGTGAAAGAGGGAAAGTACAGCTGCATTAAGAGAAAAGGATTGAGCTCCAGGAAAGGCTACGGTGGCCACATCTGGCCACTCTCTGGGGCTTCCTGATTTCCTGCCTTCTAGAGCCAAAGGTGCGTCTACCTTTCATCGGCTGAAACGAATCCACACAGCTGTACACATAAGTCTGTGTATTTTAAATATCTCCAAAGGCTAATACAGTACAGCTAATCAGATAAACAGAGAGTCTATGGATCAGGCTGGTCGCTGATAAAGAGAGAATCCATGGATCATGCTGGTCGCTCATGCTGCCAAGACGGCCTCCAACCAGCTGTCATAAATTCTCCACACCCAATTTAACTTCATAGGGAGCACCTGGTCACCGAGAAAGCCCACCGAGGCAAGAGTTTTTTGTATAAATGTCCATGAGAAATAGTAAAGTGAAGCATCAATCCAGCGATATGATTTATGCTTGTCTGCCTTTTAAACTTCTCCGAACCAGCTCATGTTCAAGATTCATTAAATTTACATCACGTCCGTTACCTTCCAGCTCCTAACCCTAACCCTTCTGTTTTGAGTACGATTACTGAACTAGATGCTCTCAGCCCCACCCATGGCTCACTGGACGAGTCTTGATAATCAGTCCTGCCTCTGGCTCCAGTGTGTCGTCCCTTGAGACCTGCAAGAAAGGTGGATTATAGATTTTACCTCTTTTATCACACTAGCTTTAGACATTTTCCAGGTCGCTTGTATTTGCCTCGGTTGCATCAGCCTGAACATTTGCACTCTGGAACATGGTCATCATTCCTGGGGCTTATTAAAAGAAAGGACACTGTGGTTTGTTTCTGTTTTGTCCTACACCGGAGCGTGACTCGAACAGCACCTCGAGCGTGCATTCGGATAAAACCGAAAGGTCTGCAGCATTGCAACACGAAATCCATCACGAAAGCCGAAAGAGCCAGTGCGAGTGGAATTGCGTGCGGGTGCAGAGATAGAGGACGGAGTGATGAGCCAGCATGAACTGCACAGCATGAACAGCGCTCGCTGCCTTCTGTTGGACTGGTGATCTCTTTGAAACATGCGTCAACATTTCTACCGCGTGTCAGTTGAAGGGAATAAATTCCAGCTTGCATATGAATCTTTGTAATCTTTGTTGCAAAGATTTTTGTTGAAGCGTCTTTTTTCATGATAAATGTCTTTCATCAACATGCTGGTCACTCGAGTTTAAACATTTCCTTCATTACATCTTATAAAGCTACAAATTTCACGCTAAAACTGTCATCGTACAGTAACTCAGGTCAATGGCCTCATGTTGCTTCATTGCATTCTTCAAGCTGAACGCATTGATGTTTGAGATGGCAGAAATATTTTGTCTGCCGCACCAGTGCCAGCAATAATTATATCCTCCTGTGACAACAGTGCAACACGAAAACAGCTAGCGTCTTACGTGTACTGTATAACAGCGAAGGACAACAAATTAGCATCAGAATCGCTAAACGCGTTACATTGTCCAAGGTTGAGTTCTGCATTAGGAAGATCATAACAGGTCCATTTTTATTCTTTGATTGGATTCCTTAGGTAGCGTAGGAGTAAGCACTGTGGCCTTGTAAGGGTCGAGGTTCAATTCCCACCTAAGCATTTGTGTGCATGGAATTTTCATAGAGTGTTCCCCCCCGTGCTCCGGTTTCCTCCCACAGTCCAAAGACATGCATTTTAGGTTAATTCATGTTGTCAAGCTGCTCTCCTGGGATAGACTCCAGGCTCGCTAGGACCCAGTACACAGGATAGAGCGGAACAGAAACTGAATGAATTGATTCTGTAGTACGTTTTAAAGTTGCCATTAATTTCTGAATGTCCTTGTGGCCTTCATACTGTATATGCCAATGCGCTGATTCGATATTCATTTATAATATTAAAATAATCCTTAAGCATATATGAGAACAAACGTGTTAGCTCTCCTGATGCAGAGTTAAAATGGATCGCTACAGCTCTATTTACATTCCTTTACATAAAACCAGCTGCATTAGCATACATCTGCATGTGTAACTTAATATGGTAATTCAGCACGGATCGCGGCGACAGAGCGAGCACGTTATTGCCTCTTTATTCCAGCGATATGAACCTTTTACTGGAAAAGAATACCAGGAGCTATTCTCACTCCCACAGTCGCTTAAATCCTCCATTTAACCAGATCATCCTCGATTAAATGACAATATATTCCAGTGCTCTTAAGCCGTCCTATATTTAACCAATATCAGCATGTGACTCGTTGAAGTGAGAGTGCCCCTGTGCCACGATGACGCCTTTGAAGACCTCAGCGCGTCACATGGGTCAGTCAGTCGCGCTGCCAAGATGGCCCCCTCACCAGCTGCTAAAAATACTCCACGCTCCGTTTAGACCGAGCACCTGGTCACCATGGAGGCCCGAGCACCCTGGAGTTTGGTGCACGCTCATTTGCAGTGCAATCATGTAGGTCCAGCTCATTAAGGGAACCGATCAGCCAAGACCACATGCAGAGGAGCGCGGCTGCTCCACTGGCAATCTTTAAAGAAAGCAAAAGGGGGGGGGGGGGGAATGAAGTGTTGTCCCAGCTTTCCGTACAGCAGATTTACATCAGCAGCATGAGGCCAAGGACATGTTATACAGTATATATCTTTACGTAAGGTCCTGGTTCTTTAAACACTGGGGTCCATGGCACAGCGGTAGTTTCCACAGAACAAGATCGCTGGTATAGATAATAACCACCAGGAGGCGATGTTATACACAGCTGATGATGAGTTGCGGCTGATGAAGGTCTTGTTGAGACCTTCATCATCAACATTACGCTTTGACCATGTGACAATCTGATAGTGGTGATAGCGAAGGTACCCAGGTATCATAACACCACCTCCCGGTGGTTGGGAGGCGGGAATAAAACACATGCTCTCACATCTATTATATACTAGCGTGAGTACCCATTGTTGATGGCAAAATAGTTTGGAGAAATAGTTAAAAGATTAAAGCTAAAAATAATATTATTTAATTTTATTACTCAACTTACTCACTTGACCCAGGATGTTCTAATCAAAACTTCCGGTTTGTAATGTGCTCATAACATTACTGTACCTCTAGACAATTTGTGGTTGAGGTTTAACTTCAGGCAAATACCAAAGTACTAGCAAAGTTTCAATAAATTAAAGTACAAGGTTTCGCGTGATGAATCTGAATCTGACAAAATCTGACTGGACAGACATACAGACAGAAAAATTTCTGAGAGTGGTTTCTGGTCCGACAATGTGTAAAACGTAAGTCGATTGTACTTTCTTCGAAGGCTCAGGTCTTTTAACGTCTGTAATACCATTCTACAGATGTTCTATGAGACCGTTGTGGCGAGTGTCATTTTTTACGCTGTGGTCTGTTGGGGTGGTAACATTAAGGTGTCTGATAAGAACAAACTGGACAAGTCAATTAAAAAGGCCGGATCTGTGCTAGGCATGGAGCTTGACTCGGTGGATGTAGTAGCAAAGAGGAGGATTCTGTCCAAAGTACAATCCATTGTGAACAATCCTTCTCACCCGCTATACAGTGTTTTGGCTGAACAGAGGAGCAGTTTCAGCCAGAGACTGATTACTATCAAGTGTTCCACTGAGCGTCACAGGAGATCCTTTCTCCCAACGGCCATAAAACTTTACAACTCTTCTCTGTAACTCATACACACATGTATGTGGATTTTTTCACTGACTGGTATACAACAGGACACTAATACTTACCCATTTTTTTTTTTTTTTTTTTTTTTATTATTTTTTTTTACCTTCCTTAGTTAACAACTGTGAGCACCTGTAACCGAGCATAAGCAATTTCCCTTTGGGATTAATAAAGTTCTTTGAATCTTGAATCTTGAATAAAGAGTTCTGAAAAATGTACAGACAAAACCTCTCTTTTATTTATATAGATACCAGTGATCTTGAACTCCAGTCCCTTGGGGCCACAGTTTCTATTTCACTAGCACCATAATACACCTACTGAATTTACAGATTAGTTGAATCTGTTGAATCAGCAGTGTTTGAGAAGAAGAATGACCAAACTGTATTGAAACTGCCTCTCCAGGACTGGAGTTAAAGAAGAAGATCCTCCTCCTGCTCTGTACATTTGAGTTTTTGAGATGCTCTACTACACCCAAGTCAATTCAGAAAGCATTTTTATTAGCAGATTAGATAAATCCGATGTGCTGGTGCTGAGAAAACATTAAAATGGGGGACTGAAGTCTAGACGTGGAAGTCCAAATATGGATGTTTTTCATTGTATCGATCCAAATGCTTGAAAAGAAAATTGCAGCACATTAAAAATACTGTCCATACTTTATTGACTCTAGATTTCTAAACTTGAGCCATCATGTTCTTTGGTGTTGTTTAGATCAGATACACTTACTTAAATTATTTAGCTGACAGTAGCTCATCAGCCAATGAACTAGTTTAAAGAACAAAACAGAAGGAGTCAAGCAGATGCATCTTGTCAGATCAGAACCCGTGGCTCTGTGGGTCAAAACCCGGTAGCTTAAACAAATCATAACTTCAAACTGGCTTCAATCATTTACAGTTAAGTGTTAGAAAGTAAATATTGTCACCATTCAGTCATTTTAGCTGCTTATTTCACAGCAGCATTACGAGTTATACATGAACACTCATGGTGTATACGTTCTTCCATAATACATACATTATGCAGGTAACGCTGTATTTTATCATTCCTAACATCGTCCGTCAGGATGAATGAATGGCAATGAAATTTTATGACGTCTATGACTACAAAGATGCCTTTAAAACGAAGGTCACATGAAGCATCTGACCAAGGCGTTAGACATAAAACTGAGAAATCACAGAGCAGAGTGTGAAGCCAGGGCTTTGTGGAGAAGCAAAGTGAAAGAATCAAGGCACTAAAAAAAAATAAATAATCCTAATCCTAATCAGAACTTTAGGAACCTAAAACCAGGAATTGAGATAAACTTTCCGAAACACTGATATGATATGATTTATAACAATTTTGATTCTCTGCCCTGAGAGGCTCAGAGAGAGCGCTGTCAATCAAGGGTGCTTATTAAAAGACCAGACCATGCCCGTTAGCCTTGGTCTCTGATTGGTCAGGAAATCTGTCCATGTTTGGGATCAGTGATATTTCACATAGTTTATTGGAAAATAATCAACAATCAGGCGAGTAATGATGCGGAGTCACTGTTACATGACTATTTTCCATTTTTTCAGCCTGTCATATTAAGTGAAAACTCCTCTGTGCTGAAAATCAAAACAAAAACTTACAACAAAGTTAAAACTTTAGCTTTGACATTGGAGACTCCTTCCATAAATGTTAAAGATCCCACATTTTACTACTTCTTTAACAAGTTAAGACAGATCTCATAGTTCTCCAGTGGAAGTACCTCCTTAGTGAATGCCCTTTTTTTAAAAATAAAATTTTTGGGTTGAGGATGCAATCAAAATATCATAATGTGCCCTACAGTACCTGCACCAAGCGCATGAAAAAACAGCCCTCGATGCTGTCTCATTGGTGTCTTTAGTGTTAGCATTTAATAATATGTCTCATTCCCAGGCTCGGGAACACCTTGACAATCCTCCACCGAGAACACTTTGAGATGCTCTCTTCAAGTCTTAACATGTGATCCGAAAAAATGGCATGAGATATTGAGCCACACACACACACACACAGAGTGGTAATCACTGCTGAAATTGTCATTTAATCTTAAACTAGACTCAACCAGTCCCTCAGGTCCCTCAGGTCCAAAACTGATTTTGGTCTCACTCTGTCTAAGCGTCTCGTCTCTCCATCTCACCTTCTCCATCAATGCTCGTAATCAATACATATATATATATATAAAGAATTTGAAGATTTTCAGCAGATGGAAGCATGAAGTGCTCCAACATCGTGTATATATATGTGTGTGTGTGTGTGTGTGTGTGTGTGTGTATCATGGTCAGTGTGCTAGCAACATTGCTAATATTGTCATTTAATCCTTCATTTCCCTGAAGCGTAACTCCATCTCGTTAGCATTTTCCCCATGTTCTCAGATCTGCCTCAGATTTAGCAACAAACAGATCGATAAATGTCATCTTCTTCTTCTTTTTTTTTTTTTAGATTCGGGACTCCTACTTAGCATGAACCCAGGTTTCACACAAAGACAGATAATGCTAGCTGAACAGTTGTATTTTATCCTTCATTTAGGAACCTCTGTAGTCCAACTGAGGACTGTGGAGGCCAATGGTGAACGTTGTACAGTACAGCGGTACCTCGGCATAAAATGTGAGTTCTTAAGGCAAAAATTCTTATTGCAATATGAATTTTCTAATAAGAAATAATGTAAATGCAGATAATCCGTTTCAGCCCCTCAAAGAATATTACCAATATTTCTAACAATATAATTATATTTTTGCATTATCAAAACATTAAGGAAAAAAAATTATAAGTAAATACATGCACTTGCTGCTTTAAAAACCAAACTGAAAGTGCACCTCTTTTCATCTTGAAAGCAAGCTATCATTAGCGTAACTGTTTTATTGTGTAATTAAAAACAGTAATCTTTTTTAAGCAAGCTAGAAAGTAAGCTATTCAAGTTTACAGCTAATTAGCTTAATGAACTGTGCTTGTATTGCAGATAAAGGTAAAAGGTGTAAGCTACTGTGGTGATGGTGTGTTATATTTTGCTTGGAAATAATTAGCTTAACCAAGACTGTGGCATATTAGCAGTTAGCAAGTCAGTAAACACAAGCTAAACTTCTTCATTTTGTTGTTTAAAAAAAGAGTCCAAGTTCACTAGCGAGTGAGATAGCATTCAGCTAGACTGTTAGCAAACCAGCTAACAATAATCAAATTGTTGTGCACTGTTAGCATTGGTTTCCAACTAGTTTAGCAGAAGCAAGATTGTTAACAAGCAGTCTAATTTAACTTTTTTTTATTTACATTATTGTAATATTATACATGTTTATTTCATCACTTAGACATTTAGCAAACCTAGCTTTAAATATTGTGGCACATTATTTAATTGTCTAATGTACAGCTGATACAACGATCAGCTAAGCTTGTTAGCCAACCAGCTATCATTATGTCATGTGACCACATTTGATAGAAAGCCAATATTAATTAAAAAATTAATATTTTTTAAATTTATTTATTATTATTTTATACCGCTAGCAAAGTATCATGATTTCACATGATCGGATTCCTAACTAGTTCGCATACACGAGAATGCTAGCAATTAATCAGTTATTAATAATTAATCTAAACTAATCACTAATCATTTTACACACCAATTAATTTTTTATCATTAAAATGAATGTTTATTTTTATTTTATTGTATAACATATGTCTAAGTGATTTGTCAAAAATAACATAGATATCTTAAGATTGTTAAATTAAAGTTTAGCTATGAGGTACTGTATGATGGATCTCTGTGCTCAGATTAGGATGTGTTTCACTTAGATGACTTAGATGTTTCACTTAGAAACATAGATGTGAAGTAAATTTCCATGGATTTTTTAAAAATAATCCAGAGCATTGTACAGCCCAGAGTAAAAACCACCATACTGACCTGCTAACACAGAAAACGCACCGTGTGCACGGTGACCCGAGAAGTTCACACGCCACATGGTGCCACATGGGAAACCGGTGCAAACTCGTTCCATCAACACACATCAGCAAATCAGATGCTAACTGCTTTTAATAGCTCTGATGCTAAGAGAGTGATTTTTTGGGGGATGCATTATTTATCCAACTGATTAATAGGACTAAGCGGAGGTTTTATGTTTTTAACCAAACCCAGGCTTACGTCGTTTTATAGCCTGCCTAAAACATGTTAGGCATGATGATTAGCCAGAATTAAGCTCACAGCTTGTCTGCGAAAACACACCCTTATCCAAACGCTTTTTTAAAACGGAATCACACTGTTCAACCTTTGTAGCATTTTTTAGCAAGTAAAAACTTACAGCAAGTTTCTGTACTGTATAAATCCTGAATCATTATGTGTTATATTATTATATAAGTGAGCTACTGTATAAGAGCGTCATCACTGCACCGTAATGGATTTAAAAAGGTTAAAAGTTATAGTCTTTTGAGAGTCAAGGATTCTGAAAAAAAAGCAGAGGTGAGTTCACCTTTGCAGATATATCCTTTTTATCCCCTTGATATTATCTACTTAGCATAAATATTAGCATGCGTATACCTTCGACTTCCAGGGATCCATATACATACATAAATAAATATTTTGCTCTAAGCGCTTCACGTCCACTTTAACAGGAATCTATTTACACTTTACACAATCCAAGAGATTCAGTTGATGTTAAAGACAAACATCAGAACGTGTGATATGAGTGAGTGATTAACATGGTTGCAACAGTTGATGGGTGGGTTTAAGTATTGCAGAATGTTTCCCCCTATCTTTTCGATGCTGTAGCCTCCTGCAGACGGGAGCCTAGATAGAAAACGCCCGGCCCAACTGTCTCTAGGATTTAAACTCATAGAGATGCAAAAAACAAAAAACACACACCAGTATAGAATGGAATGGAAAGGGGTTGTTGATGAGAGGTCAGAACAGAGTAGCCAGACTGCTGCGAACTGCCAGAAAGGCTACAGTGACTCTTTACATCTGTGGTGAGCAGAAAAGCATCTCACAACAAGTAAAATGTTGAGGAGAAGCACAACGTTATACAAATTGTGGAGTTTTATTTTTGATAATATTGCACTTTTTGGTGTTGATTCAAGTGGTGCTCATCTGAATGACGCACAGACTAATATGATGGCCTTTAGCTCCCTTCTCACTAGGAGAATGATCCTGTTTAAGTGCAAAAAGACGTTGCCACCAGTGGGTGCTTACTGGATTAGAGAAGTCTTGTATTATATTCATCTAGAATGATTCGCTAGTCAATAAAGCGATCCACTCAGGAATTGAATGATATATGGCAACCATTTACGAGCCCATTCTTTTTTTTTCTTATGCTTTTTATGATTATTATTATTATTATTATTATTTAAAATTTTTTAGTTTGATGTGTATTTATTTATTTACGTAAATTCTCATTTCTCTGACTGGCTGTTGTTTCCTTATAGGGTCAGGGGAGGGAAACCAGTAGGAAAAAAACAGTATACCATGTATGTATGCATCTATGTATTTATATATGTACTGTATATGTATCGGCGGCGCGGTGGTGTAGTGGTTAGCACTGTCGCCTTGCACCTCCAGGGTCTGGGTTCGATTCCCGTCTCTGTATGCATGGAGTTTGCATGTTCTCCACGTGCTTGGTGGGTTTCCTCCGGGTACTCCGGTTAACTCCCACAGTCCAAAGACTAATTGGCGTCCCTAAATTGCCCGTAGTGTTTGAGTGAGTGTGTGTGTGTGTGAGTGTGCCCTGCGATGGATTGGCACCCTGTCCAGGGTGTACCCCGCCTAATGCCTGAAGTCTCCTGGGATAGGCTCCAGGTCCCCCGCGACCCTGAACACAGGATTAAGCGGTATAATGAATGAATGAATGAATGAATGTATATGTATCTTGTTGAAATTTCCAATAAAAAAAAACTTTGATTGAAACATTTAATGTTGAAGTGGATATGGATGAACTACAAAAGCTGAGGAAGACATCAGGTGTCCACTCTTATTAGACAAGAACACGAAACTATGACATTGCGCAAAGAACCTCGACAGCTTAAGATTTAAGAATATGAACTTTCTGCGATTTTAACAGTTCCCATTGTAACCTCAGTTCTCTGGCTGACAGAAATGGAACTGAATGTTGTTGTTGTTGTTTTTTCACACCAGATGTGGTTATTATCCTGCATAGCATGAGGAATAGTTAAAAAAAAAGATCAGATTTCTAGACATTCACCATACCACTTATCATTTACAGGGTCATGGGGGGCCTGGAGCCTATCTCAGGAGACTTTGGCCAAAAGGGAGGCAACAACATGGACACTGTGCCAATACATTATACACACTACAGGAAATTTGGGAACGCCAGTTAACCTAATCTGGATGTCTTTTGGACTGTGGAAGGAAACTCACCAATCACGGGGAGAACAAACTCCACACATAGACCTGAGGTGGGAATCGAACTCCCAACCTGTAGATGCAAGGCGACAATGCTAACCACTACACCACTTTGCCGCCTGGCTGTGAGACAAATTAATTCATTAATTATCTAGTTAATTGCTAGCTTCAGGTATTAGGCCATAAAAGGAAGCACAGTATGTATGCATCGATTATACAAGTACTTAGAATTACATCAGGCTGTGTTTTAGGTGAATGATTTATTAATTTGGATTAGCCTAGCATAAATATTAGCACACGAAAAGCCAGCAATGCAAAAGGTAAGTGCGCAAAAATGAAACTTTGACTTTCCAAATACTTCTTAAAGACTCCAAGTCTCACTTTTATGGACATTTACAGATGTTGCAAGCTTTTAGACCCATATATAAGACAAAGGTTTGTACAGTTTAAGAGGAAAAAACACAAGGTTAAGTCCAGTTCCATCTTTCTTTCATTTGCCTGTCTCACATAAATATTGGCACATGCTTATTAACACCACAGCCCAAAACCTAGCACTTTCCAAACAACTCTCCATGCATGGTCTAACTGTATCTCCAGAGTCAAGGCTAAAATGTGTAATCACTAACCACACGCCACCTGCTTGGAATATCTGACTACTAGAGAGTACAGAGTTAGTTAGGCAACTTCTTCAGTTTCCACAATACCTGGTTAGCATACGAATGAGCACGGCATGCGAAAAAGCAAAGAGTAACACACCCCAGACAGCATGCACCATGTAGCACCATGGTGATCGCAGACACAGGGACGTTTAAACACAAAAACATAAAAGACGGAGAAACACAACCGGGCAAGGCATTAAAGTTCTTAAATCGGGTCTTTAAAAATGACCCGATTAGAGCATGAATAAACACCTCGATAGGGCAAGGATATGAGAAATGAGAAATGAATGGTGTGCAATGTTTTATGTCAAGATATTTCACACATTCCACACGACATCTTCTTACACAGAAACTCACAGCCATCTAAAGCTAAAGGTATCACACGCTTGAGAGCTGAAACACAAAACACAAACGGTCCAGAAATCCATGGGCTGATCAATAAAACGACCTGTTTAGAGTGTTCATAACAGCTGGTTAATGCAAGAACATGGTGTATATTTTCTGATTTGAGATGGAGGGAAACACACCCTGAAGACTTCTCAGAGAGGCTGTGCACCGCGTGAGTGTGTCTATGGGATCAAATGAAAGGTGGAGAAATGCTGAGCACACACGCGCGCGCACACAGAGAGAGAGAGAGAGAGAGAGAGAGACAGAGAGAGAAAACCTGCTGGTTAACAAAAGCTTGTTAGTGCATGAATACAAGGAGTGCAGGGTGTGTATTGTTTGTGCGGGGAAGGAGTAGCTCAGTGGTTAAGGCACTGGACTAAGGTCCCAGGTTCGAACCCCCAACAACACTGAGTTGGCCCCTGAGCAAGGCCCTTAACTCTTAGACGAAAATGAATAAGGGCGTCTGGCAAATGCCACAAATGTAAATGGGATTTGAGCTAAAGAGAAAGAGGGTAACACACCCAGAGCACTCCGCCTGAGGCCTGTGTGAGGAGTGTAAATGTGACTGTAGGTGCAGTCTAATTTAATGCAGCGAGGAGCCTACTGTATGAACAGCGATGGAGTGGATTATTATTATTATTATTATTATTATTATTATTTAAATAAACCTCAGGTGCCAGAGGATCCCACGGAACGGATGTGTATATTTTTCCTTTTTTTTTTTTTTTTTTAAATAATGTAGGCACGAGGCTTTCCGTCCCGGCGCGCGGGGAGTCCCGCAGGCTCGCTCACCTCCATATCTGGCCGAGCTGCAGGATGTGAATGACGGACTGTAAGAACCAGAGGCAGAAGGCGCACGGCGCCGAGCGCTTCTCGTTAGTCCTGCTGCCGCTGCTGCTGCCGGTGCTGTCTGCGGCCGCGGCGGCTTCGCTCTCCGAGGTGCTGAAGTCGTGCACGAACCATCGGAAGCTGAAGATCTGCACGGAGACGGAGCCGAGCGCGACGAAGAACAGCGTCAGGCCGAACCACCAGTAGTCGCGGCGCAGGTAGTACTCGACGGAGAGCCACACGTCCGTGGCGACGTCGGCGAAGTACACGGCGGCCGCGGCCACCAGCCAGAGTCCGTCCCAGGCGCCGTACTTCCGCCGCTCGCCCCCGAGCCGCAGGCACGTCGAGTCCTCGGGTCCGCAGCAGCGCGCCTCGCCGCGCGTGAAATCCGCCTCGCCGCTGCCCGAGCCCGGCCGCGAGCCCGCCGCGAGCCCCGGCACCGAGCCCGAGTGGTCCGAGTTCTGCAGGGGCGTGAACGCCACGTCGCTCTTCTTCATCTTCAGGACGCCGTCCGATTTGGCCGCCATCGCAGCCGTGTTCCCGGTTTTTCTCTCTCTTCCTTATTCTCTCTCTCTCTCTCTCTCTCTCTCTCTCTCTCTCTTTTCTTCTCTTTCCTTCACGTCCCTCCTGTCTGCCTGCCTCCTGTCTTTCCCCTGGGCGGAGAGAGAGAGAGAGAGACGTTAGGGCTGGGCTGAGAGAGAGAGAGAGATCCTCTTCCTCCAGCTACACGGCGCCGCCTGCGCATCACAAAGCGCCGCTTCCTTTTTTTTTTTTTTTTTACCGGAGCGCCTGCGAAACCTTACGCTCTCCTCTTCTTCCCTCCCTCTCTCTCTCACACACACACACACACACACACTCCCTCCATCCATCCTCATCCTCCTCCCATCCGCTTAAAACCATGACATCATCTCTTTGCACGTCTCTCGTCGCTCATCATCATCATCGGCGCGCGCGCGCAGCTCCAGCACTTCTCTACATTCTTCTGCTGCAAATTGGATTGAGACCAAAAAAAAAAGACAAAAGCTTGGAATCTTTAGAAAAAATATAAAATATAAATGTATCTGTATATATAGCGTGTAAATACTGTAGGCAGGGTTTTGTCAGGGGTTTTACACACAGGCAGGTGTGAAGGTGAGACATGGGTGAGACATCCATAAAGACAGGAGAGATGCGACTCTGCTATTGTTGGGGTGATAATTTGTCTTTATTACATTTACTGCTCCAGCACAGCACAACCTACCACAACACACACACACCCCTCCCCATGGAGCAGCTGCGACGCTCTGTTGTCTGCACGCCCTGCTTTGGCTGCTCTCTCTCTCTCTCTCTCTCTCTCACACACACACACACACACTCATTATGTTCCCTAAATTTAAATGAGAACTCCACCCTGAAACAGTACTGTATTGCACATGCTGTGGGTTGGATTTATACTGTACAGTATTGTATTGCATTGTCATTAATCCCTTAAGAAGCTCACTTTGGGTCACTGGTGTGCCACTCTGATGTCACATGGGGACAGTGATATCATCAACGCTATACTGACAGTGAACTCTTTATTTAATAGCAGGGAAAAAATAAGTGATAATGGTCACTTTGGTAAAAGAAAAAAAATCCAGAAGTGACTCTTTTTTTGTCAGTGATGTGCAACATTGTATTCGTTTTTTCATTCATTCAGTATTTCATTCATCTTTTGTAATGTCGCAGGAAAAGTGAAGCTGATCCGAGGAGACTTTGGGCACAAGGCGGGGGTGTCAATCAATCACAGAGCGCACACACACTACAGGCAATTCAGAAACACCAATTAGCCTAATCTGCATGTCTTGGAAAGTTGGAGTACCTGGAGGAAACCCACCAAGCACGGAGAAAACATGCAAACTCCATACACAGATCGGAGGTGGGAATCGAACCCGGAACCAGGAGACGACAGTGCTAACCATTAAACCACCCACCGTGCCGCCTAGCATATTAATTAGAAATGAGAAAATTTGAGCATTTCAAAAGATATATACTGTAGGTAACATCGCTGAGTGTTGGTTCAGATAGTGAGTGATCTTCAAGGACGAGGACGCTCATGTTGACTGCGTTATTCACAGTAAACACAGCATAAAGCTTTGAAAGCTGATCGGGTTGTGTAGAGTGTACAGATGACGGTGGACAGAGTTAAGGACTAAAGTGTTGAGAGACATGAGAGATAAATCCCACTGCACCACAATCAGAGTGGCTTTGTTTGTGTAAAGTTGGAAACCGTTACCCAAAGTGGTAGCAAAGTAAAGCGGTCATGTATTGGTTTTAAGGTTGAATTAAGATTGATATGGGCGGAGTTTTATCTCCAACAACGTTTCGTCGAATAAACATCTACTCCACCAGCCTCGAGATTGTAAAATTGGCTCGGAATTGAAACCAGCGAGCGGCGACTGCATCTCAGAGGGGCCATGAAGAAACTGTGACAGCTTGCGGTTGATTGAACTGGACATCCTCGGACAGTTTGCATGTGAAATATTTTAGTGTGAGAGAAAGCAAGAGCTTGATGTACAGTAAACAATCACCGCAGCGCTCTGCCTCGGGCCGTCATCTCAGCGCCACCTGGTCAGGCTTCGGAGATGACACCATCTGTCATCATCAAGTGTGTGAGGCCTTGGCAGCGTGACATGAGAGCTATGGGTTGAGCTGTACAGACCCCACTGACACCCACATACACACTCACAAAAACAAACACACACACACACAGAGCCATCATCATGACCTCAGCATTCAGTCCTGCATTCTCACACTGCGCTCTATCCGAGCTGGATAATTACAGGTTTCAGGCTTTTTGCGCTCATCGAGATTTAAATTTGATTCAAACCAGCATGAATGCCTCTGCACAATACCGATTATTTCAAAATATGTTAGATGAACTTCTAAAATGATTAAGATAATGCTCTTTTATTGAAGCGATAATGGGCGATAATTACAGACGAGAACAGAATCCCACCCTGCTGTAATTTCCCTGCTAATTTATGTCCACAAAATATTTAAAAACTATTATCCTAATTAGCTTCCTACGCAAAAACGCACAACTGCTCCATCGCTTACTCAATTTATATCTGGTGAAATTCCACCATAATTTAAAAATAAATAGAAGATACACGTATATATAAACCAGGCCAGTCTTTGATCAGCAGAGCGCGGGCCGTTTCTGTGCAGCCAGAGTATAATCACGGCTGTCTTCTCTCATCGATCTGAACTCGAGTGTTCTTCAGAGGACTGCGGCCGGATCCCCGGAGCAGCGCTTTCTCGCAGCAAGCATTCACAGATTGATTCTTTATGACAGCAGCGATCACACAGAGCAGCCATCACACTGTAACCAAACCCACAGCTCGCGTTGTCGTACCTGAGGCCTGAGCCGAGCTCCTGAGACTCTCACGGACGTGTTCCGGGGAAGTCTGTGTGCGGCTCGACCTCGCTGCTGCGTAAACAGGAAATAATTTAGATATAAAATATAAGGATTAGCATGGCAGGATGTACTGTTATAGGAAAACTGTACAGTAGATTATTGTTATTATTATTACTGTCATATTTCTCTTAGAACCTTTATTCATTTAAGAATGATGCATTTCACTTTTTAATCTCTTACTTTTAGTTTTTGATTTAAATGTAATGCTTCCATTATATTTGTTGCAAGTCACTTCCTGTCCTCAGCTACATTAAAGCAGCTATAAACATCAATTATCATAGGGAGATTTCTTTTACTTCTTCTTCCCTTGATGAAAAACTCCCAGACGTCATGGAGTTTCCTTCCATGTATAATCATAAACAACAACTCGCTCATTGTCTATACCGCTTTATAGGGTCGCAGGGGGCCTGGAGCTTATCCAATTCTAAACAAATTTACAAACGATTGGCTATGACACCGTACACGGCGCCGCCTGCAGGTGTGTGAATTATTAGAAAGTGCCACCTGTAGGATTATAGCGCAAGTGTGACATTTTACCATCTGTAATGCAAACCTATATCTAAGGGGAAAAGGCAGGATACACGCTGGACAGGGTGCTAATCCATCGCATGGCACATACACACTATGGGCAATTTCAGAACGCCAATTAGCCCAATCAGAATGTCTTTGGACTGTGGGAGGAAACTGGCGTACCCGGAGAAAACCCACCAAGCATGGGGAGAACATGCAAACTCCACGCACACAGACCCGAGACGGGAATCGAACCCGAAACCTGGTAGTGTGGGGCAACAGTGCTAACCACTAAACCACCCTGACGCCTACTGGAGTCTCCTTACATGGATAATTAAAAACAACAACTTCATAATATAATAATTAATTCATCTATTTTTCTGTACCGCTTTATCCTGTATACATGGTCGCAGTGGGCCTGGAGCCTAACCCAGAAGACTTTGAGCACAATGTGGGGTACTCCCTCGGCAGGAGGCCAATTCATTGCATGGCACACACACACACACACACACACACACACACACACACACACACACACGATTGTATTCAAATTAAAAATCTAATAAAATTTTTTATTTGTCACATACATGGCCATACAGTACACAGTATTATATGCAGTGAAATACTTATACGGCTGTTTATGATATAAAAGAAATAAATGTATGGTAGAGTGGAAAGACAGAAAGGAAGAATGATTTTACTGTAACAATACTGAAAGAGATTTAAATGAAAAATTAAAAAAAAATATTGGGTAAGTGTACAAATTTACAATTGACTAAAGTTGCAAAAGAGAGAAAAAAAAAGATATTTTTAAAAACCTCGTCTCTGGAGTTCTCTCCCAGAAAGCGTCTGTGGACTACTCTCCAACCACATTCACATCACATCCTGTTTATAGAGAAGTGTCGATCTGACATGATGTAAGGGGGACAATTTACCGCCCCAAAACTTCCAGACGCATTCTACTACAGAGCAAGAGTTTTGTAGAAATGAACAATTGACCATGTTGGAAGAGGCTTGAAGCCGTGTGAGATCACACCCCATATGAGGGCATAAGTTGTACCCCTGGCGCGCAAGAGGGGCCCAAATTTGCCCCATTGATATATAATGGTGAAGGTACTTGATTTTAGTACTGCATTCGACACTATAATATTCTCATAGATCGCTTACAAAATCACATAGGTATTCAGGGACAGGAATTAAAATGGTTTTGTTCATACCTGTCTGATCGATACCATTTTGTATATATGAATGGAGAACCGTCTGGTGTAATGCCAGTGAAATATGGGGTCCCACAAGGGTAAGTTTTAGGACCTCTGCTGTTCTCAAAATATATGCTTCCCTTGGGTAACATCATTAGAAGCCATGGGATTAGTTTCCATTGTTATGCTGATGATACCCAATTATATATCCGAACAAAACCAGGCAAAATACATAAATTGTCTAGATTAACTGAGTGTGTCCAGGACATAAAAGATTGGATGACCAATAACTTTCTTTTACTACAATCCACCACGTTCCTCAAGATCACAAAACTCCAGACTTCTGGTAGTTCCCAGAATTAAAAAATCTACAAAAGGGGGTAGGGCATTTTCATATTTAGCTCCAAAGCTTTGGAATAGCCTTCCAGACAGTGTTCGGGGAGCAGACACGGTTTCCCATTTCAAAAGTAGACTCAAGACGCATTTCTTTAATCTGGCATACACGTAACTCCCATAACCTCACATTCCAGTACACCTATTCTGAATGGCAACTACGCTAAATCTCTCCATTTGTTCTGTATTTTTCTACCCATCCCGAGGCATCGGGAGATTGTGTCGGCTTCAGTAGACAAAGGCCGACCCTGCGAGGTTTCTGAGGCATCCAGAGAAGGACCAGCTCCAGCTGGATTCTGCTTTACGATGGTTGGAGCTACACATGCTGCTCCTGTGCTCCCAGTGATCCAGACCCCATCTGCCCTCTGCACCTACTGACTCGTCCCTATGCTGAACTGGTCTTCATGTTAATTTAAAGAACTTCTGTCATATTGAACTTTCACCTGCACAACACACAAGATGTTATATAATTTCTATCTGTTATCGCCCAAATGAGGATGGGTTCCCTGTTGAGTCTGGTTCCTCTCAAGGTTTCTTCCTAATGCCATTTCAGGGAGTTTTTCCTTGCCACCGTCGCCGTCACCCTTGGCTTGCTCATCAGAGACATTTCATTCATCATTCAGTCATTCATCTCATTATTATCTAGACACATTTTTCTCACACATACACACTTCCAATTATTTTCTTTTCTAAAAAATTTTCTTTCATTTTTGTGAAGCTGCTTTGAGACAATGACCATTGTTAAAAGCAATATATAAATAAAATTGAATTGAATTGAATACTGTACAGTACGCCCTACTGGAACAGGAAGTGCTGTTTTAGAGTTTCATTCTCTGCTCTGGTAACTTCCACAGGAACTTTGTCGATTCGATCTGAAATGCGATTCTGTATGAGTATCATCAATTTATAAATATCCTGAATTGATTTTTAGGATTTGTTACAATTCTAAGCAAATTTACAAATGATTTGATTCACGACACAGTACACCTAACCGCCTGCAGGTGTGTGAATTATTTAGAGAGCGCCACCTGTAAGATTATAGCGCAAGTGTGACATTTTACCATCTATACAAGTTAAAAATTAATTTAAAAAAATGGAATGGTGAATAAGACTGGTGTTACATGAACTGAACCAACACCCCCCCCCCTTCCTTTATCTCTACGGGTAATCGATGCGATATGAGAAGAATTAAACACTCCAGAAGGTGATGGTATAGAAAATAAATAAAAAATAAATAAATAAAGCACGGACGCCTGGTGAGTTTAATTCCTTATTTTATATATGAAATCTTCATCACTCTGCATAAAGCATTTCTCTCACTTCCAGCCAGGATGTGAAGCGTCACCGATGCCGGCATGCTGCGGTTGCCTGGCAACAAATCTGCATTTCCCAGGCTCCGAGCGCGAGCCTCGAGTGAGACAGGCGACCGGTGTGACAGAAACCGGAAGCGATTCTCACGCCGAGAGAAAGTCTTGTCAGGCAGAAAGTGGGTCAGAGTCAAACTAGCCAGAGCCACCGTGAAGCCGAGACGCTGACACGTTAAAGCCTGAGCCGTGATCCGAATCAAGCCTGTCATGGCTGCACAGAAAGAGTGTGTGTGTGTGTGTGTGTGTGCACCAAACTTTCCCCAAGTGTGCAAAACTACTTCAGGCTGGAAAGAAAATCTATCAGATTTGGCAGCCGTGGTCATGCAGCATGCACTGAGAAGTTTATCAGTAATGCATGCACATCGCTGGGAATACAGAATAAAAAAAAAAGAAAGCAAAAGCTTCATGGTGTCGACGTGCACGTGCATGCCAAGAAGCTCGATGTAATGGATTTGGTTATGATTTCTGTTTCTGTCAATCTGTCACTTGGTTCTGCTAGACTATCAGCCGTTGGCATGGAAACCTCCTCTCATAGCTGAGCCCTTTGGGTCTGTGTGAGCGTGTGTGAGCGCGCGCGTGTGTGTGTGTGTGCATCACAGAGGCCCATGGCACCGGGGCTGATGGTCAGTGCACCAGAGGAGAGCTGGCGTGTTAAGCAGATCATTTCATCAGCATCATTTCAGTTCCAAATGAAGCTGGAGAAGCTGGGCAGAGCGAGGTGTTGGGAACGAGACCTCCAGGGCCGGTGGCTGTGCACGATCTGCACCCTGGACGGTTCTTCAGACGAAATTTAGATCCAGACACAGATACAAGTGAAACACACTTCAGCATTAACAGGACTAGAAGAAGAAAACTCCCATCTGGAACATGATAAATGTGTGTGTGTGTGTGCAAAAGTGTGTGCAAAAGTCTTGAGTTTCCATTTATTTATTTTTATTATTAATGTAAATTAAATACAAGAAATGGGAACAAATGGTTTACTTCAACAATCTGCAAAGTGTCTAAAGATACAATTTAACAACCGGTTGTTTATGTAAAAGCCTCGGCGGCGACCTCATTTCCCCTCTCGTCTGTTCCAACCGCTCAGAATTCAATATCAGCATTTCATCTCATTTCACTGATTAGAATTAAAATTTAATTAAGTGTATATTATTAATGGTGCTTGTGAAGCAAACATCACTTGTATTTATCTTGCAGGATTATTATTATACAGTGGTGTGAAAAACTATTTGCCCCCTTCCTGATTTCTTATTCTTTTGCATGTTTGTCACACTTAAATGTTTCTGCTCATCAAAAACCGTTAACTATTAGTCAAAGATAACATAATTGAACACAAAATGCAGTTTTTAAATGAAGGTTTACGTTATTAAGGGAGAATAAAAACTCCAAATCTACATGGCCCTGTGTGAAAAAGTGATTGCCCCCCTTGTTAAAAAATAACTTAACTGTGGTTCATCACACCTGAGTTCAATTTCTGTAGTCACCCCCAGGCCTGATTACTGCCACACCTGTTTCAATCAAGAAATCACTTAAATAGGAGCTACCTGACACAGAGAAGTAGACCAAAAGCACCTCAAAAGCTAGACATCATGCCAAGATCCAAAGAAATTCAGGAACAAATGAGAACAAAAGTAATTGAGATCTATCAGTCTGGTAAAGGTTATAAAGCCATTTCTAAAGCTTTGGGACTCCAGCGAACCACAGTGAGAGCCATTATCCACAAATGGCAAAAACATGGAACAGTGGTGAACCTTCCCAGGAGTGGCCGGCCGACCAAAATTACCCCAAGAGCGCAGAGACGACTCATCCGAGAGGCCACAAAAGACCCCAGGACAACATCTAAAGAACTGCAGGCCTCACTTGCCTCAATTAAGGTCAGTGTTCACGACTCCACCATAAGAAAGAGACTGGGCAAAAACCGCCTGCATGGCAGATTTCCAAGGCGAAACCACTTTTAAGCAAAAAGAACATTAAGGCTCGTCTCAATTTTGCTAAAAAAACATCTCAATGATTGCCAAGACTTTTGGGTAAATACCTTGTGGACCGACGAGACAAAAGTTGAACTTTTTGGAAGGTGCGTGTCCCGTTACATCTGGCGTAAAAGTAACACAGCATTTCAGAAAAAGAACATCATAGCAACAGTAAAATATGGTGGTGGTAGTGTGATGGTCTGGGGTTGTTTTGCTGCTTCAGGACCTGGAAGGCTTGCTGTGATAGATGGAACCATGAATTCTACTGACTACCAAAAAAATCCTGAAGGAGAATGTCCGGCCATCTGTTCGTCAACTCAAGCCGAAGCGATCTTGGGTGCTGCAGCAGGACAATGACCCAAAACACACCAGCAAATCCACCTCTGAATGGCTGAAGAAAAACAAAATGAAGACTTTGGAGTGGCCTAGTCAAAGTCCTGACCTGAATCCTATTGAGATGTTGTGGCATGACCTTAAAAAGGCGGTTCATGCTAGAAAACCCTCAAATAAAGCTGAATTACAACAATTCTGCAAAGATGAGTGGGCCAAAATTCCTCCAGAGCGCTGTAAAAGACTCGTTGCAAGTTATCGCAAACGCTTGATTGCAGTTATTGCTGCTAAGGGTGGCCCAACCAGTTATTAGGTTCAAGGGGCAATTACTTTTTCACACAGGTCCATGTAGGTTTGGATTTTTTTTTCTCCCTAAATAATAAAACCCCTCATTTAAAAACTGCATTTTGTGTTTACTTGTGTTATCTTTGACTAATAGTTAAATGTGTTTGATGATCAGAAACATTTTGTGTGACAAACATGCAAAAGAATAAGAAATCAGGACGGGGGCGAATAGTTTTTCACACCACTGTACAAGGGTATAAGTTGTACCCCTGGGGCGCAAGAGGTGCCCAAATTTGCCCCATTGACATATAATGGTGAAGGTACTGTGGATCCCATTGCCATAGAGACTCCTACCTTTTAATTTTTCTTTCCCGGCTTTTAGAAGCGACCATGTTCAAGAAATAAACAAGTAATGGGGAAAAAAAAACGCCCAAGTGCAAGAGCATGCTTGTTGCATGGTTTCTAGGAATGTAAAAAATAAATCAATAATAATAATACACAAATCAACAACCATAAAGCTTCTATTAGTCACAAAAACAATCATTGCTTTTGGAATTCAGATTTCTAGGAACTGAAATTTCTCTCTCTCCGTTTGCAATTTATTTGGACTCAGTCTCTCAATCAGCATTCGGTTGATTTATTCGCCTCGTTCCGGGAGATAATGAAGGTTAAATTGGAGACGAGGGGCATGTTAAGGAGCTACTCCTCTTAGAGAGGCGGAGGCCCTGACCCTGGCCTTCTCCATATCGACTGATATCTGGATGAATATGCACAGACTCGGATAAAGCTCAGGTCAGGGGAATAAAATAAGAAATTTCACTTGTTGCCTTGAAAACACATCAGAGTCAAAGACCTGACAGAAATAAAAAAATTATTGATCACAACTGCATCGGTATTAATGGGGAGTTTCCTGGTTCAGAAACATGTCACAGTGCATCGAGTGCTTCTAACTAAGAGGCCCAAACTAAACACACACAAACAAACAAATAGTAAAAGGATGGCTTTTAAGCCTTTTTTTCTTTTAAGATGACGTACGGTGTTTCATGTAATGTAGGTTTCATCTGGCATTAGTTAAGCCTTTGTAGATTATATAAATCTAAAATATAAATCCGACAGTGAAACATGGTAGCGGTAGTTCAGATGCTTTGGCCCTCTAATATAGCTCAATAAAAACAATTCTGCACAATAAAGTTTGGCCAAAAAAACTAAATCAAAGTAAAAGTCAGATTTTTTTTGTAGTCATGAGAAGAATTTGCACCAAGGAGCAATGTCCGGTTCCAACAACAACAACGCTCTGCCAAACCTTGCAGTTCCTCGAATGACTACTAGTTCCAAAATTGAGTCAATCCTCATAGCTGCCGTCTTAAAATGTCCAACTTAACAACAGAAATAAACATGTTTACCAAACAAACAAACCAAACAATTGGGTCTCCATAGCTAGATTTCCCATTTATGGCAACTGTCCAGGGGGGTGAATTTTTATGTAACCCAATCTGTTAAAATTATATTAAGCCATAAAAGTATGCATAATTAGGGTGTGGCTGGTTTGAGTGACAGCTGCATTGCAGGGTATCAAACCGCTAGCTATCTGCAACACATCACTTTAGCTGACCAGCTAACTGGAATCTGTGTAGTTCAACTTACCACAAAAAATGTATTAGCTGCCACAGGACGATGTGTAGGGTACGGACACCAGAGTTCAATAAAATACAATGTAACGTTAGCATATAAATTAACGCTGGCCTGTTTGTTCTGCCCATATTATGGATTAACTGGTTGGTGGGCGGAGTCAGCTTCTGAAAAGATGATGGTGACGACCAGAGCTCTTAAACCTCTTCAGAAAACCTACAGGTGCAGCTCTTTTTATACGGCCTACAGGTTGCACTTGTCTCAGCTTACTTAGGGGTGCAATTACTTTTGTCACAAAGAGAAATATAGATGCTGCAAAAAGTCCTTCAACAATTCTTCAAAAATCAGTCCAAAGTGTTCAGCATGCAGGTTTTAAATTTTATATTATATTTTATATGAGTTTATGAGTGTAAATGACTAGCAGAACCACAAGTAGGTAGAATATTATCTCTGGCGTTCTTGCAGGCCCTCCAGCACCCTGCAACCTGATTACTCAGGGAGTCCACATGGCATAAAAATCTTGATGTATACAGCATAGTGAAAGTTATCTAGTACTTCTCCTTATAAGATTAGACAGAATCATATTTCTACACACCGTGGTTCAGACTTCAAGCTTAAAATAGTCTTTTCTACCAGAAGATACACATTTGTTAACTTTAAACATTTAAATTTATTTTCTAGACAGACCCAAATTATACGACAGCTCGCAGCCAGAGAGGCTGAACGCTAAGACGTGCTTGTTCGGAGACACGTGAAGCGAGACCACTGCATCATGACATGGTGGAAGTAACCTGGAGGAAATCACTGGGCAATCAGCCCTCTTCCACATACAGTACACGACCTCCAGTGGTGTCAAAAGTATTCACATTCATTACTTGAGTAGAAGTATAGATACTAGCGTTCAAAAATACTTCTTTAGAAGTTGAAGTATCAACCCAAGCTTTTTATTTAAGTAAAAGTTTAAAAGTACTGGTTTCAAAACTACTTAAAGTATAAAAGTAAAAGTACCGTGAGGGGCGACAAAAGCATTATGGTCTCGCTTTCTGATCAAGCAACGGGGGGGGGGGGGGGGGGAGGATAGTGTTGTGCGCGTTCTGATTATGTGACGGGGGCGGGGGGAGGGGCGTTGTGCGCGTTCTTATCATGCGACCGGAGGGGTTGCGCGTTCTGATCATAAAATAGAGTAACGAGGCTATTTTTAAAATGTAAGGAGTAGAAAGTACAGATAATTGCTTAAAAATGTAAGGAGTAGAAGTAAAAAGTCGCCTGAAAAATAATTACTCCAGTAAAGTATAGATACCCAAAATTTCTACTTAAGTAAGGTAACGAAGTATTTGTACTTCGTTACTTGACACCTCTGACGACCTCACATACACATTCACCACCAAAGTGAACCAGGTGCTACTTCATGTCTGGTGTCGTGTAACGTTTCAGCAGCAAACCTCCTGAGAATTGGCTTTGTTGTTCTATGGGCTAGAGAGTCATGCCATTACGTCACTGTTTCGCCAGCAGTGCTAGACCAAGACCCTGACGTGAGCGGTTCTCTGTTCTGGCCCACAGCAAAGTGTCGGCGCCGCCACGGAACCAGTTATTCTGTCTAAAAACAAAGAACTGGTTTGAAATCGCACCAAGATATATTTGCAAAAGAGTTTCAGATGTATTCAGTTGAACCAATTGAAAGTTTTACCTCAAAGAACTACAGTATAAAGTTGTATAATCATTTATAGATTTATTTAATTTATATCATTTATATTCTTATTATTATATATTATATTTATAAGATCAAGATTTAATCAACACTCAGAGAAATATATATGGCTAATGTTACATTTTTTTTTTTTTTAAAGTACGTTTTCATTAACATGAAATTTTTTCAGACATTTCCAGAAGCTAATGTGATCTGGGGCTCGTTATAAAATTAACAACACAACATTTGAAACAAATTTGCAGAAATTAATCTTCTGTAATCTTTCTGGTTTCGCTTTATGTTCACATAAACTTGTTCAGTCCCAAATCTTAAAAAAATTAAACCAAATATAAATATATTTTTATTTCAGATTTATTTTTAGCAGTGATGATGCTGATGTTAAGCATGATTTCAGTTTGTAACAAAGGGAAAATAAGCTTAAAATTTCTTTCTATATAAAATGCATCAGTATAAAGACACTTAATTTTATTCATTTATTTCATTAGAATTAAGTTTTATTACAGTTTTTTGCTTTGTGTTACCAGCAATTCAATTAACAATGCACATTCATTCGCGTTCATAGACTCTTTGCATTCATGAGTGAAAGCATCGCTTTAGCAGAGAAAGCGTGACATCATTTATTAATCAACAAACGATAGAGCTTCATCCTTCACCTTTAACGGTTATCGATTCCAAAGTGCACAGGAGAGATTGTCTGAGATCGAATGTGATGAAAATAAAACCGTGATCGTCTCTGAGCTAAAACCACTGAGTAAAACCAGGGAGATTAAAAATGGTCTTCACTTCTTGCGCGGGACTTTGTCGCCCAGAGGAACTTCGTCCATTAGTTTCTGCACAGAGAAAGAAAATATATCAAATAAATTAATTAATTAAAATTCTGTCACACTTTTATCATATCACACACAGACATTATCAAATCTATCGAGCACCAAAAATGGCGCAATTATTAACTAATAGAGCTATTTCCAGACATATTTATTTCAAGCTTTGCATTTAGCTTTGCAATAATTTTAAAAAGTATGATTGTCAGTTGGTTAGAAAGGTTAAGATTAAGTTTAAGTACTACTTAATAAGTCCCGCCTTCTGTGTCTCAGGGAGAGAATAGGTTCTCTTCTATGATTGGTTAAACCGTCACTAGTGAGAAATATGAGTCAAGGCTAGAACATGGAGGTGGGGCTTAGCTTACATGGAGGTCTGTTTAGCTTACACTGTGACATGAATATTTGTTTGTTGTTAATTATTAAATAAAATTCATTTATTTACTTATTTTAAAATCTGATTGTTGTTAATGATGAGAATTATTTTGCAGTGAAAAGTTTGGACACACCTTCAATTTCTATGTTTTTTTGTTTTGTGATTTATTTTACATTTACATTTGAAGATGATTTATTATTAATGTTTTTAAAACTATGAAATAAGACATAGGTCATTAGATAATTAAGCACAAACAACAGCAATACTTTCAAGAACAGTATTATGTCGAGTGCGTTTGTAAAACCCATCAAGCTTCATGATGAAACTGTCTCTCATGAAGACCTTCCCAAGAGAGCAAGACCAAAACTTACCTCTGCTGCAGAGGAGAAGTTCATTTTTGGCGCTTTTCCACTGCATATTACGGCACGACACGGTTCAGTTCTACTCACTTTTGGGGGGTTTTCCACTGGGAACAGTACCTGGTACCTGGTCCTTTTTTTACTACCACCTCAGCCGTGGTTCCAAGCGCGCCGAACCGTTACCAAAACGTGACGTGTAAACTCTGCGGTCACTGATTGGCCAGAGAAAATCATCATTACTGCGTCACCGAACTTGCGACACGAGACACAACAGAACCGCTATATTTAGAACAGCCAGAGAAGGATCGGACGCACCTTTTTGTATTAACCAAAAATTTTCTTTGGCTGCCATCAGCCTCTTTTGAAACAAA
>CM060105.1:35508229-35518229 GCA_030522415.1 Channallabes apus | reverse complement strand
GACGGTTTGATTTCAGTCCAGTCTTTTTGCAAAGTTCGTCTGCAGTCTTCCACCCCGCTTCATTCCTCAGGTCCTTGATTTTGTTAATCCCTGCTTTTTTAAAGCGGTTTTGAACGAAGGTTGATGATAGCATCCTTGTGTTTGTGAGTGGGTTGTGGAACAGTGGTTCTTCATCTACGCTTTGAAAGGGTTGTGTGTCCACCCTGCTCGTTGTTATTACGGATGTCCAGGCTTTGAGTACAGATTGGTAGAAAGGTGTTGTGGCTGATAGGTCCATTTTATTGAGGTCTAGTGCAAACAGATGTGTGTCATAGTTCAGTCCCTCCACCTGTTGGAGTAGTGCTTTGGCTATGCCTGTCCATGCTTGTCCTTCGCCGTAGAGGAATCTTTGTGCAGCCTGCAGTCTAAAGGTTTTTATTCTGCAGGCCAAGTCGATCAGGCCCTGCCCCCCTTCCTGTACAGGGAGATAAAGCACAGAGGCTCGGGTCCAGTGTTGGCCAGTCCAGAAAAAGTTCACCAATTTCCTCTGCACTTCCCTGATTAATGTCTCCGGTGGTTCAAGGACAGCGAGGCGGTGCCAGAGCATGGAGGCGATCAGATTATTGACGACCAGTACTCTCCCCCTGTAGGACAGCTGTGGCAGGACCCAGGTCCATTGAGACAACTTAGCACACACTTTTTCCACTACACCCTCCCAGTTTTTTTTTTTTTGTAAGTCATGTGTCCCTAAAAACACCCCAAGGTATTTGAGGCCAACTTTGCCCCATTTGAGACCACCTGGAAGGATTGGGGGGCCTGTTTCCTGCCACTGCCCGATTAAAAAACTCTCGCATTTTGCCCAGTTCACACGTGCTGAGGAAGCTTTCGCATAGATGCTCAGGTTCCTTGTCAGGGCCTGAACATCATTTTGATTTTTTATAAAAACTGTTACGTCATCAGCGTATGCTGACAGCACGAGTTTCTCCTGTGACTCTCTGACAGGAGAACCCTGTAGTTCGGTTCTTAGTTTATGCAGCAAGGGTTCTATAGCGATACTGTAGAGTTGGCCAGATAATGGGCACCCCTGTCTAATTCCTCGTTTCATTTGTAGGGGGCAGCTAAGGCCACCTCCAATCTTTAGTGTAAAAACAGCTTCAGAGTATAAAAGTTTGATCCACATTAAAAAGTTGTTTCCTACACCAAAGGATTTTAGAGTCTGAAAAAGATAGTCATGGTCGACTCTATCAAAAGCTTTTTCTTGATCTAATGCCAAGAGTCCAAGTTCATAGTGTTTCACTTTGCATAGATCCATTAAGTCTCTCATTAAAAAAAGATTGTCTGTGATGGTGCGGTTAGGTATGCAGTATGTCTGATTATTGTGAATTATTGAGTGTATATGTTGTTTCAGTCTGTTCGCCAGGCACTTTGAGAGTATTTTGTAGTCGCTGCATAGTAGTGACACTGGTCTCCAGTTCTTGAGGTGCCCCAAGTCTCCTTTTTTGGGGATCAGTGATAGAACTGCCCTTGTGCAGCTCACCGGTAGTTTCCCGCTGTTAAAAGCACATTTAAAAACTTCATGTAGATCAGCACCTATTACGTCCCAGAAAAGTTTGTAAAATTCACTTGGCAGCCCGTCTATTCCTGGTGAGCGTCCTGTTGCGAGCTGCTGTACAGCGTCAGTAAGTTCCTGCAGCTCAAGTTCTGCGTCCAGCACGGTGCTTTGCTCCAGGGAGAGTTGTGGAAGTTCCCTGAGTAGTTCCTCCCTGCAGGCTGGATCACAGGGTTCTGCACTGTAGAGCTGAGTGTAGAAGTTTGTAGCCGCTCTCCTCATCTCACTTGGGTCGGTTGTTGTTGTTCCATCTTCCCGTGTCAGATACACCATCTGATTCTGGGGTTTTGTATTTCTGGACAGGTTAAAAAAGAAAGCACTGGGAGCGTCCATGTCCTTGATACAGGAGATGCGATGTCTTATAAGGGCTGTTTTAGCTTGCTCATGAAGGAAGGAGCTTAGAGCTTTCCTTTTTCCTTCCAGATGACGACCTGTTCCAACATTGTCTTTGCTGATCACTTTGCTCTCTATTTGGGTGATTTCTGCCTCAAGATCTTTTATTGTGGTTTTAAGAGCATCTGAGGTGTGTTCAGTGTACTTTCTGCAGTAATTTTTTATTTGATTTTTTCCCACCTCCCACCAAGAGACCAAACTGCTAAAATCCCCTTTTCTATTTTTCCATTCATTCCATAAAACTTTAAAATTTTTATAAAAGTTCTCATCCTGTAAAAGCTTTATGTTAAAACGCCAGTATGAGCTCTGCCTTTTTATGTTTGGTATTTTTATTTCTATGCTGATTAGGTGATGATCAGAGAAACCAGTGGGGAAAATAGCTGTTTTGTGAAGATTGTTTTTGTGGGACTTAGTGATATAAAACCTGTCCAGTCTTGCTGCGGTAATCATTGTGTTGTTGACCTTAACCCATGTGTATTTTCTAATGTTTGGGTTTTTTTCCCTCCACACATCCACCAGACTACACTGCATGATAAGTTCTTCAAGTGCCTCAGCAGACTTTGGGTGTGGTTCCTCGCCGTTTCTGTCTAGGGTGAAGTCTACTGTACAATTCCAGTCCCCTCCCATTACTATCGTGGATTTATTTCCACTTCGTTGTATTATGTTTTTTATTCTATTAAAGAGTTGTGTTCTTTCACTGCCACTGTTAGGGGCGTAAACATTTAAAAAAGTAAAAAGTTCTTTTTTTATTTCTGCCTTTATCATTAAAACTCGACCTTTTACCAGTTCTGTTATTTCAACCCCTTTTATGCTCACTGCTTTATTAAAAATTATTGCCACTCCAGCGCTGATGTTGGAGCCGTGACTTAGGAAAAGTTTCCCTTCCCACCACATGGCCCACTCAGACTCATTTGCTTGATCACTGTGTGTCTCCTGTAGGAAGACTACATCAAGGTTCTTTTGTCTTATGAAATCCCCAACTACTGCTCTTTTTTTCCTATCTCTGCCACCATTCATGTTTAAGGACCCTATTTTTAGATTGTCCATTAAAAATAAAAGAAGGAGAAAGAAGAGGTAGCTGTGAAGTGCATTATAGAGACAAGAAAACACCCAGTGTGAAAAATTCATTTGTGTTTTGCATGTGACCGCCGCCATCGCGTTATGTGATCTTTTAAGCGCCATCTCATTTTTTTACTTAGTTGGTCATAGCCTGTAGTGCGCTGTAATTTTGCAACTGATGCTATGAATTTTTTGACATCTTTAAAATGTTTTTCAATATTGATTGGTTTTTTGTATGTTTTTTTCAGGTATTCATTTATGTCATCGAGTGTATATAGTTGTTGATCCCCTCCAAAACCTGACTCACTAATATCTGATATGTCCGAAAATCTGTCCTCCTCAAAGTCCTCATCCATTGAGTCTTCATTTTGCACCGTTGCACCTCCTTCCTGTACCACAAAACCTTCATCCTGCATTGTTACACCTTCATCCTGTACCATTTCACCTCCATCCTGCACCGCTACACCCGCACCCTGCACCATCACACCTCCCTCCTGCACCATTACACCTCCATCCTGCACCATTACACCTCCATCCTGCACCATTGCACCTCCATCCTGCACCATTACACTTCCCTCCTGCACCATTACACCTCCATCCTGCACCGCTACACCCGCACCCTGCACCATTACACCTCCATCCTGCACCATTACACCTCCATCCTGCACCATTACACCTCCACCCTGCACCATTACACCTCCATCCTGCACCATTACACCTCCACCCTGCACCATTACACCTCCATCCTGCACCATTACACCTCCACCCTGCACCGCTACACCCGCATCCTGCACCGCTACACCCCCACTCTGCACCGCTACACCCGCATCCTGTACCACTACACCCCCACCCTGCACTACATCACCATCACCCCGCACCACACTGGAACCCGCTCCATCCTGCCCCACTGCCCTGACCCCACTAGGCCCCGCCTCCTCCCTGCCCTGTGCTCTATGTGGGCAGCTGAACTTTTTGTGCCCGATGTCCCCGCATTCGAAGCACCTCATGCTCCCAGTGCTGGCGTACAGCATGTATGATTTCCCCTCATGTGTGACCCTGAATGAGATGTCCAGAGTGGCCTCAGTCAGGAACATGAGCACTGTACGCCTGAAGGACACCACGTGCTTCAGCGCGGGGTTTTTACAGTTGAGTGACAACATCCTCATACTGCTCACGATCTTCCCGAATCGAGACAATTCCCTCTCTATATCCTCATCGGGGATAAAAGGAGGAATGTTCGACACGGTGACCTACATTGTTGTGGCACCGAGCGGAGTAACGGAATAAAGTTCTCCACTTACCTTTACTCCGTGTTCAATCAGCTGGTGCACGAGTTCCCTCTCCTTCACAAACACCACCACGGCCTTGTTCATCCGCGACGACGACATGATGTTCTCACACCCGACACACTCTCCTACCGCCAGTAACACCTGCTCCACCGACACCGCGGCGCTCACCTCACAGCGCACCCCGTGACGGAGCGAGAGAGGACAGACTGCACCGCTCGGGTGAGCCGCCATCCCTGCACCCCGCCACCGGATCAACAGCTACACACACCGGCGGGCTAAAGCTAATAACGCCGCGTGATCGCTGCTAGATGTTTAATATATATAGTAATTATATGTTTGTGCTTTTAAACAAAAAGCTCAAAAGTGTTTGAAGAGCTTTCAAAAAGAGTTTGAAAACGCTTCATTCGCTCTCACACCACACTCCACACACCGCTCTCACACACACCACCTCCCAGCATGCAACAGAGAGAGAGAGAGAGAGAGAGAGACTTTGACTTTAAGGGTCTTTTATTATGAAACAATCATGTCATATTCGTCTTATTTAGTAAGGAAAAAAGAAACATGTAAAAAAGTAAGTATTCAGATAAAAGCCAACAGGAATGCTATGTACACATGCATGCATGCGCCTATGTATTACACTCCTTCACGCATTTGTACACATATATATACACACACAATTATATATATATACATATATATACATACATGCACACCTACAGACACACACACACACACATATTCACATCTATATGCATACAAAGCCACACACATGTATATTCATGTACATATTTGCCCCTAATATCAGGGTTTTTTTTTTTTTTTTTTTTTTTTTTTAAAAGAACAATTCTAGCATTCATGACTAAGTAAGTGTAGATAAATACAAAATATATATAAATAAATAAATAAATATATAAATATAGATAAATAAAATACACTGTGCATATAGTTATGTTAGAAGGTTAAAATAAGCAAGTCATTTTCTACACTGCATAAAATTTCCTCTTGTCCCCAAACTTCATAGAAATCCTGCAGCTTATGTGTCATTGCTGCATATGCGAATTCAATTTTTAGTCTTGTTTTGACGAGAATTTTGAGCATGATTTCTGGATTTAGGGTGCCATCCTTTTTTATTTTATTTTTTCTTGTGAGCCATGTGGCCAGTTTTGCTTTGCCAATTAAAAAGTTTATTATGCAGATCTTTTTCTTGTTCGCGACTGAGTATTTCGGGCCAAAAATATACATGCCTTCTGTTAAGGCTTGCTCGAAACTTGTTGTCCATTCTCTTAAGGTATTGAACATTGGCCTTAGCCTCTCGCATCTTAAAAAGAGGTGCTCTATGGTTTCCTCCCTCCCACAGAAAGGGCATGTTGTAGCTATGGTGGGGTCGATATGTGCTACGTGTCTGTTTGTGGCCACGGCCCCGTGCACGATCCTCCACTGCAGATCAGCTGTGCGCTTCTCTGTAGGGGGTTTGTACAGGGACCTCCAGCTACCTCGTGGGGAAGAGCCCGATGCCAGCAGATCCGACCACCTCGACTCCTTTACCCCGGCCAGAGAGTTCTGATGGATCACCTTCACAGTAGCAATGTATAAGGCTTTCTTCGTGGCGTTTTCAAAGTCTGTCAGTTGTGGTATTTTAAAAGTCAGTATTGCTCCGTTGGTTTCTGTTCGTTCTGCTGCTGCAGAGATGGAGAGAGGGGGGAAAGGTTGCTGGTCCCCTCCGGAGTCCCGTTCTAAGGTCTCCTTAAACTCTGGAGGCAGCGCTAGGATCACTTCTCTCATTATTCTCTGGAGTATGCGTTGAGACTGGATTTTCGTCTCTTCTGCAAGCATGGTTGTGGGTTTCCAAGTTCCACCAGCCCTCAAGTCCCCAAGTTTCATAATTCCGGCTTTTTGGAAACGTTGACGTAGATTCTTGGATGTCAGGATTGTTGCTGGAATCAGTGGGTTGCTGAAAAGGGGCTCTTGGTTTACACATAGGCATGGCTGGTCTCCCGTTCTGCTGATTTTCAAGAGTGAAGACCACGCCTTTAGAACTGTCTGATAGAATTTTGATGTTTTAGATGTGTTGATCTCGTTTAGGTTCATGATGAACAAGTGTCTGTCATATTTTAGATCCTCGACTTTTTGAAGTAGCTGACATGCTGTGTGAGTCCATGTTGTCTCCTTCTCGTAGAGCAGTCTTTGCGCTGTCTGAAGACGGAATGTTTTTATTCGGCTTTGTAGGTCGATTAATCCCTGGCCTCCTTCCTGTGTCGGCAGGTAGAGAACTGGTGCTCGTGTCCAGTGCTGCCCGTTCCAGAAAAAATCCACCATCCTTCTCTGAATCTCTCTGACTGTTGTTTCCGGTGGTTCCAGAGCTGTGAACTTATGCCACAGCATCGAGGCGACCAAATTGTTGGCAACCAGCACTCTCCCCCTGTAGGATAGCTGGGGCAGGACCCAGGTCCATTTTGACAACTTTGCACTTACCTTCTCCACCAATCCCTCCCAGTTTTTCTGCCTGTAGTTTTCGTCCCCTAGGTATATTCCCAGGTATTTGATGCCTGTTTTTCCCCATTGCATGTTCTCCGGGAGTTTGGGAACCTGTTTTTCTTGCCACTGACCTGCGATTAAACTTTCGCATTTGCTCCAATTGACACGTGCAGAGGATGCGGCCTGGTACTTTTTTAGGCTATTGGAGAGGACATTCATGTCTTCTTGTTTGGTGATAAAAACCATTATATCATCTGCGTAAGCTGATGTCACTACTTTGTTTGTTATCCCATAATCTGGTAACCCATTCATGTTTTTTCTTAGTTGGTGTAAAAGAGGTTCAATTGCCAAGCTATATAATTGCCCTGATAGTGGGCACCCTTGTCTGATCCCTCTTTGTATTCTGAAAGGACAGCTAAGCCCTCCTCCAACTTTAAGTATAATAACAGCATCTGTGTATAAAAGCTTGACCCACGCTGTGAACCTTGTTCCCATTCCAAATGCCTTTAATGTGTTAAAAAGGTAGGTGTGGTCTACTCTATCGAAAGCTTTTTCTTGGTCTAAAGATAAAAAACCCAAGTCATAAGAGTTCATTTTACACAGTTCTATCATGTCACGTATTGTAAAAACATTGTCCATTATTGTGCGTCCAGGTATGCAGTAAGTTTGACTTGCGTGTACTATTTCACCTATATATTCTTTTAGCCTGTTTGACAAACACTTCGATAAGATTTTATAGTCTGTGCATAAAAGGGCCACAGGTCTCCAGTTTTTTAAAAGACCCAAGTCTCCTTTTTTTGGAAGTAAAGATAAAGCCGCCCGTGTGCAGCTTGTGGGCAATTTCCCGTTGTTAAAAGACCAGTTAAAAACTTCATGTAGATCTGTTCCCAGTGTTTCCCAGAAATGCTTGTAAAATTCTGCTGGGAGTCCATCAATGCCCGGTGCTCGACCAGTAGAGAGCTGTTTTACTGCTGCACTTAGTTCCTGTAGTTCAATGTCCATGTCCAAGTCTTCCTTTTGTTCTTCTGTTAGTTTTGGTAGTTCGTTTGTTATCTCCTCGCTGCATTTCGGGTCAGTGGTTTCCTTGCGGTAAAGATCTTTATAAAAGTCCACTGCGATCCTTCTCATTTCTTCGCACGATGTAGTTGTGCTGCCATCCGGACGTTTTAAGTACATCATCTGATTTTGTCGTCGGGTTTTCCGTTCCAATTTGAAGAAGTAGGTGGTTGGGGCATCAATGTCTTTGATGTTGGAGATTTGTGATCTGATGAGGGCTCCCTTGGCCTGTTCGTGTAAAAAGGAGCTTAATGTCTTCTTTTTTTGTTCTAAAGAGTTTCTTTTTTCACCTTCGTTTTTTTCAATTAGTTCATTTTCTAGGTTTGTTATATCCCTCTCTAGTTTTTCAACTGCGCCTTTGTTTATTGCATTTGTGTGTGTTGTATATTGTTGACAGAATATTTTAATTTGTACTTTCCCCACCTCCCACCATGTGCCTAAGGATGTGAAATCCCCTTTCCTTCCTCTCCATTCCTCCCAAAAGATTAAGAATTTAAAACAGAAATTTTGATCTTGGAGCAGTTTTGAGTTAAAACACCAGTAAAAGCGAGGTTTTGTTTTTTCAGGCAGTGTAAAAACTATTGTAGCCATGTGGTGGTCAGAAAAGCCACTAGGATGAATGGAGCTCGTTAAAATTTTGTTTCTGTGAGTTTTTGTAACGTAAAATCTGTCCAGTCTTGCAGCACTTATTCTTTCTTCAGTGGTTTTTATCCATGTATATTGTTTTGTCCCCTGGTTCATTTCTCTCCAGGGGTCTACTGGTCTACATGTTTTAATTATGTTATTTAGGACATCAGAAGATTGAGAGTGCGGTTCTTCTGCGTTCCTATCTACTGTAAAATCTATAGTGCAGTTCCAGTCTCCACCTATGACTACAATGTGGTTGTTACCGTGTTGTGTAATTGCGTCTTTTATTTTATAAAATGTGTTCACTCTTTCACTTCCTTTGTTGGAGGCATATACGTTGGTAAATAAAAAATTTTGCCCTTCAATTTCAGCTTGTACTATTAAAACACGGCCTTGCTCTACCTCAATGCTCTTAGTTACATTTACTTTTAGTCTTTTTGAAAATAAAATTGCCACCCCGGCACTAAAATTTGTCCCATGACTAAAATAAAGTTGGTCTTCCCACCTCATCTGCCACTCTATCATGTTGTCTTTGTCACTATGTGTTTCTTGTAGTAAGGCGACATCTATGTTTTTTTGTTTAATGAATTGTGTAACTACAGCTTGTCTTTTCCTATCCCTGCCCCCATTGATGTTTAAAGTACCCACTCTTAGCCTATCCATGAATAAAAGAGGTAAAAGGAAAGAAAGGCATAGGAGAACAGCTGTGACCAAAGAAACAACACCCCTGTGATGTAGTTTAGTCTGGAAGACAGATAGCACCCAGTGTGTTGTGTTCATTTTTGCTTGGGATGAAACCGCTGCCATTTCTTTATATGATCTTTTAATCGCCATCTCATTTTCTTACTCAGATGGTCATAATTTGTGGTACGCTGTAAGTGTGCCACCGATGCTATAAATTTTTTGACATTTTTGAAATGGTCTTCGATATTGATAGTTTTTTTATACGTTTTTTTCAAATATTCTTTTATGTCCTCGAGTGTGTAGAGTTGCTGATCTCCCCCAAAATGTGACACACTGATGTCTGATATATCAGAGTACCTGTCTTCTTCATAGTCCTCATCTATGAAATCATCATCTTGCTCTAAAGGTGATGTTAGTTCTTCAATATTGCACGCTCCACCCATGCTATTTAACCCCCCCATTGAGACTGATTCCCTCATAATGTTCGAGCCCTCTGCTGGAGCTACGTCCTTCTGTGTGTTCCGAGTGCTTATTTTTCTTTTCTTTTTTATCTGCTCACCATCAGTCATTTCACTGTTCTCTATGGTGGGTTGGATCCCATCCTGTCCCTCTGCAGTACCTGACTGCTGCACACTGGAGCTCCCTCCACCCAACACCACCATTGGGCCTGCACGCTCCCCGCCGGAGCTCCCTCTCTCCTGCACTTCTACACTAGCTTCCTGCACCACATCTCCACTATCCTGCACCACTACACCCCCGCCCTGCTCCACATCACCACTATCCTGCATCAATACATCTCCACCATCTTGCACCATTACATCATCACCAC